>JAOVYX010011424.1:0-33191 GCA_035668315.1 Drosera spatulata
GAAGGGGGTGCGAATAGGCTGTTCTAAAAATTTTTTCAACTAAAAACTATCTATGCAGTGGAAAATGATATTCCTGAGAAAACTGATTCTTGATGAACACTTGAGAGTTTTCTTGATAATGAGAGAGAGAGAGAGAGAGAGAGAGAGAGAGAGAGAGAGAGAGAGAGAGAGAGAGAGAGAGAGAGAGAAAACTTTGAGCGCTTTGATTAGAAGATATGAATGCAGAAATGTATTCTTTTATTATGTTTCTCTCTATAGTCTTGTGCCTTATAGGCAAGGCTTGAGGCTTGATCTCCAATCAATCCCTAAACCCCTTTTTCAAGAAGTCATATGATGCGACCTTTTATAATTCTGATCAGAGCCTTCAATAGTAGACAAACGTCTGAACAGATAACTCCAGAAGACTAATCCAACCCATCGGATCTAATGTTGACAATCTGTAGTCATTCTTGAACTAATATGAGAACTGATCTGATACTTACAACCCCACTGATTCAGACAAGATCGTCACAGAACCCAAAAGACTTATCTGTGCCAGACCACCTGTTCTATCTAGAACTCCCACTGAAGACTTATATGACCTTTAGATAGTTGTTCTAGCTAGAGCTTTTACTGTTCTGATTAGGGTAGTCTAGTACTCAATGTCTGATAGAATATCTGTTTACTTTAAGCACACTTGATCACACATGTTAGTAATATTTTGATTCATCAAATCCAGTAAAGTCCTTTCAGCATTGAATGCCCGCTCTTTGTCAATAGTGCAGTCATACAAGTCTTGGTAGTTTGCATGTTTCTATACTGATATCGTGGTTCTCAGCCTCAAGGTGTAATATCCCAAAAATTTTTTGATTTAAAAATATATAATGGTTATAAAATATACGTACGGTACGTATACAATAAACGTGCAAATAAAATTTTTAAATAATGAGCGTTACATCGTTAAAATTATTGTGCGTTTGAGATATAGATTTAAGTTTGAAAATTTGAGATAATTGAACGAAACATAATTATGAAATATTTGGGATAATTAAATCGACAACGATTAATTATCGAGAGATAAATTATACGGAACACGGATAAATACAGTTTGTGAGACGTTTTGAGGGGTGGATTAATCACACCCCTCACCAAATTCCCACTTCATTTTCCCCATTCTCACCCGACACCACCATCTCCTCCACCACACCAAACACCACCAACCACTCCACTGCCACCATCTCCACCTCCACCATCCGCAACCGAGCTCTCCACCGCCACAACAAGCCACCGCCGCGCATCAGCACCAAGCCTCCACGTCGTGCGCGTCGCCGTCTTTGATTCATGCCACCAAGCTGCCGTCGCCCCTGCGCTGGCGCCATCCCCGATCCAATCTTCCACCACCATGCCGCCTGAACGCCGCTACCAGCCACGTCATCGCCGTTGCCGCTGCCTGTCACCGGATCCGCCCTTACGCCGTTGCCAGCCACCATCGCCACCGGATAAGGTCAACCACCACCACGCCGCTGCCAACCACCTTACGCCCAGCCGTTGTCAGTCGCGGTCAACCCCACCCCGATAGCTGGCCCGGACATTGGCCCGACGGGCGGCCCGTTTGCGAGGTCAGCCCAGATACGGCCCGAACAATGACCCGATGTAGCCCGAACAATGAGCCCGGGCAGTAATGCCGACCCGATAACCCAGGAGCTCGGACAGTAGGGCCGACCCTGGCCCAACAGGCCCGGTGCGGCCCGATGCGTCGTTCGGTCGTTCTCGTCTTCTCGTCCCGTGTTTTATTTCAAATAACTCACTGAGATGTAACCACCACTAAACCTTCCTTGAATACCTGTGAAATGTGTGATTGAATGCAGGATTGTGATGGGTGGTTGTTGATATGATACCGTCGGGTTGGCGAGGATGTGATTTTGTGTGTATGTGATGTGAATTGTTAATGATTGATGGTTGTGGTGGATGGGATATGCGTGTTGGGTTTCAAGGAAGGGATGTGGAGATGCCGATAGGGCATTGATGTGTTTGTGATTGGTTAGATCGTCGGGATGACGAGGTTGTCGGGTTAGGTTTATGTATATAAATGAGCTTGGGAATGAAAATGACGATAAGGGAGCTTTAGGGATTTGCTTGTGTTGGGTTGAATTGGCAATGAAGTGCTTGTGTTTGATTAGTTTGTTGGGATGACGATGCTTTCGGGTTAAGGTTTATGTTCTTGAAGGGACTTGGGCATTGAAGTGCTTGTGTTTGGTTAGTTCGTTGGGATGACGATGCTTTCAGGTTAAGGTTTATGTTCTTGAAGGGACTTGAGCATAAAAATGTGTTAAGGGTTATGTTCATGAGGTAAATTGGGTATTAGAAACAATCATAAAAGGGTTATGTGGATATTTTAGGTGGTTGTGGGACGTTGTGATGGTGTTAGGTAGAGCGTTGTGTGTTATGTTTGTATTGTGTATGTGCATGTGATGGTTAGGGGACGTTATGTGTTATGGTTTTAGCTAGTATTTTATTTCTTTTAATTTTTTTTCAAGATTTATTTTACGACGGATCCGTCGCAGTATGCATCGTTTTGCGACGGATTATATCCGTCACTGTTTTTGCCCGTCGTAAATTTACCATTTTTTTGTAGTGGATTAGGATTTTTTTATAGGGATTGTTAGTTTGAAATTTGAATCTAATAATTATACTAGATTTAATTATTTTCAGAATCAATCCAATACGTTCAAATCGTAATCAATGTCAATAAAATTAATTCAATAGTTTTTTGTTGATTTGAATAAAATTTAATATAGCTTGTCATGTCACCATGCTACCATGCTAGTTTACATTCAGATGGTTTGTCATATGAAAGTTTTGTGTAATTATATATATAATAGATTAGAATTAATGATGTGTGTTGAATTCCGAGGTAATGATAATGAATTATGCTAACGCTCACATAATATATCATAATCTATTATTTATATAATTACGCAAAATTTAAGATGTCAAACCATCTAGATGGCAAACGACATGACAGGATATTTGCGTCTTTTGAAAATATTAATGGATAATAAAGTAATTTTATTTTATTTAAACTAATAAAATCTTTATCCAATTATTTTTTAGCCTTTGATTAGAGTTGAACGAACGAGATTAAATCTTATAATATTAAATTTAACTTAACTATTTGATCAAAAATTTAAAAAAATCCTATTAATTAAATCTATAAATCTTGTTTTATTAAACAAAAAGAATTAATTGTTATATTTTGTACTCCGTATCAAAGCATTATCACAACAATCTCAAGCAAGAATTCTATTTCTTTTATAAGTCAAAGTTTATGATGGATCTCTTAATCATCATCGTTCAATTTTTATCTGTTTTTATTTTTCAAATAATACAATATAAACAATACAAGGAAATAATAATATATAGCTTAACTCCTAATGAATTTAGTTGTAAATGTTGAAATGTTTCGGAAAATATGTGTAAGACAATCAATACATTCGAAATCTTTTATATGATATACATATAAATTATTTTTAAGTTAATTTAATACTATTTTTTATTTTTATTAGGATCTATTACCGTACAACGCACGGATTAGTACACATAAATTCGGGCATATGAATATTAATCATATACATATTTACATCTCATATGTATGTTTCTCTTCACACTGTGTGTGGTTTTCTAAAGAAAAGAACAGGTTTCTGTCGATGACAGTGTATGCAAGTCTCAGTCATTCACAATCAACACTGTGATACCTCGCAGTGCACTTTTTGTCACTTGCTCTAATGGTGAAAACTCTCGTTTACAGCTTTCCTCTTACCCCCTCACACACACACGATATATATATATATATATATATATTGGGAGATAATCTTAATCAGTCAATAAAGACCAGTAGTCTATTTGAAAAATAAACGATTGGATTAAAATCAAACTCATCCCTATCCGATAAAACGAAATACGAATACCGTGATAATTTATCCCGGATATATCAAAAAAATCAAATACCTTCCGGAAAAAGAAATCCCGGATGGACTGGTCCTTCCAGAAAAAGAATCGCGGATGCACCAAAAAAATTCAATGATCTTTCGGGGTTCTTTTTCACGGATGGATTGGTCCTTCCGAAAAAAAACCACCGAATGTAACGAAAATTTTTTGAGTCTTGGCCGTCCATCTCACAAATGAACGGTTAAGTAATATTGACCGTATAATCCTTCCTAATCAACATTGTCTGTGGATCATCTTCCATCTATATATATATTGGTTTAAGGCCGCAGCAGCAACGACGCTGGCTATTGCGGCACTCACAGCCTCTTTATTTTATTTGGGTATTTTTTTTTCTTTTTTATTCTTGCTTCTTTTATGAGTGTGGCAGTAGCCAGCGGTCAACGGGCTGCCGTTGCTGCTGTCGCTTTATTTCATATATATATATATCATTGGTGCTTACTGCTACAAATTGTATCTTTTTTTTCGGTGAATTGTATCTTATTCTGTTATGAACTGCATCATTTTTTATCTTTTATGCTGCAATTCAATAGAAGAAGATGCAGTTCACGAAAAAAAGTGGTGCAATTTGTACCAGACAATATATTTGTTGTTACAACACCAATGATTTTCCATATATATATAAGAATATATACTTTAATTTGGGGAAGATTTGATGAAGGTTCTATCCTACTGTGACATGTAGAATGAACACATACATGCATGATAGCAATAGAACCCGAATCGGATGGGTATCCCGAACCCGAATCCGATCCAAATTTGGAGATATCCCCAAAACCGATACCCATGTATCTTGTCAATATCCCATGCATTACTCATAATTTAGTATTCAAATTGTTTTTAAAATTTAAACAATAAATCAACTTGCCTATGATTTATTTTGTTGTTTTAGTTTAGAAATTACTGTCATGATTAGGTTTTTGTGTTATAAAAGGTTGAGATTATGTTTTCTTTTGGGGCTTTCAATTAGTAAGATTTAAGAGCTTGACATTGATATTTTTGTAATTCGAATTAATTGTGTCATAATATATTAGGGTATTTTTTTAATTTCATAATCATTATGTTCAGGTTTAGATTCGGTACGGTATTTTCGAACCCGGATCGAATTTCGATATAGGATTTTAACATCCCATTGAATTTGAGAAAATAACGGTGGCTAAAATTAGTTTGCCACGTCAAATATAGTCATGGTGGTGTGGCAAACACTTTTTGCCACCGGATTACAGGAATTAGCCACGAGAATTTTCATGGCAACAGCTAGCTATACAAAGTACTACATCTAAAAAGATGAACCTATTAAAGTGATTGATCACGTTACTTTTGTCGTAATAAAGAATCGAGTACTCGACGTGCACTTTCTTATCATATGGCCCTCTTTGCCGTATCATAGTTGTACTGTTGATGCTTCATCCTCGATGATCTTTCGAAGAGCTAGCTGGCATAAAGCTTGACAATATGATCGATGGTCTGTGGATCTGCAACATTGATATTCGATAATTCAGTTTCCAATATTGTGGGCATTGAAAGTAATGGAAATTCATAGACAACCACATGAATGTGAATGTCTCCGATTATGAGATATCACGATTGGTGTGTGATTATATTCAGCATTGAAATGACAATGTTGTACTGAGAAAGCATTCTTCCTAGCTGGCGACTTCCTGTGGTTCGTCCATAACATGATTAATGACCAGAATGAGTTGGGTTTTTTATTTTATTTTTTTTAGTTTTTTTTATAAATAAAATTATCAAACTAGTATGTCAAACAAATTAATTATCAAAATGGGTCTTTTTTCAAAATGTAGTGAGAGAAAACGCCCTACGTCATCTCCAAAAGAAGGCGCTCTGCATCTTTAGTAGAGGAGAAGGTGCCTTGCGTCTTTAGCTGTCTAGGAGAATTGCAAACCCACATCGATCGTCGTGTCTTACTTTCATCCTTTTCTCTGTATAAAAGGGGCCTTCCTCCCCTCATTTTCATCAATTTCCAATATTTAAACTTTGAATATAGTATTAAATTATTATATTGAATTTTTTTTATTTGAAATTTTAGTTAAAAAACTTTCCGACGTAGTTTTATGGTTAACTTGCTGCAACGACGGTGAAGTTGCTGCGAAAGTTTTAGGATTAACTTCAGTAAAAATATCCTAAAAATTTTTATTTTATGTTTTTAATATGCTTAGTTAAGGTAGTAGTTAATGTAGGAAGTAGGAAATAATTTAGGAAGTAATTAGATTAGAAAAAAATTTAGGAAGTAATTAGATTAGGTTAGATTAGGAAGTAGCTAAATTAGGAAATAAATAAAATAGTAAACAATTAAATTAGAGAAATAATGAAGGAAGTGATTAAATTAAGAAATAATGTACTTAGGAAGTAATTAACTTAGAAAATGATGTATTTAGGAAATAATTAAATTAGAAAATGATATACTCAATAAGTAATTAACTTAAAAAATGATGTACTTAGGACGTAATTAAATTAGAAAATAAAGTAATTAGGAAATAATTAACTTAAAAAACGATGTGCGTAGGACGTAATTAATTTAGAAAACGAATTAACTTAGAAAATGATGTACTTAAGAATTAATTAACTTAAAAAATGATGTGCTTAGGACGTAATTAAATTAGAAAAAAAAAAGTAACTTAGAAAACGATGTACTTAAGAAAAAATTAACTTAGAAAATGATATACTTATGACGTAATTAACTTAAAAAATGATGTACTTAGGAAGTAATTAATTTAGAAAATGATGTGCTTAGGACGTAATGAACTTCGAAAATGAATTAATTTATAAAATGATGTACTTAGGAAGTAATTGACTTAGAAAATGATGTGCTTAGAACGTAATTAAATTAGAAAATATCATAACTTAGAAAATGATGTACTTAGAAAGGAATTAACTTAGAAAATAATATACTTAGAAAGTAATTAACTTAAAAAATGATGTGCGCAGGGCGTAATTAAATTAAAAAATAAAATAACTTAGAAAACGATGTACTTAGGACGTAATGAACTTAGAAAATGAAGTATTTAGGAAGTAATTAAATTAGAAAATGATGTACTTAGGACGTAATTGACTTAGAAAATGAATTAACTTAGAAAATGATGTATTTAGGAAGTAATTGACTTAGAAAATGATGTGCTTAGGACGTAATTAAATTAGAAAATAAAATAACTTAGAAAATGATGTACTTAGGAAGTAATTAACTTAGAAAATGATGTACTTAAGAAGTAATTAACTTAGAAAATGATGTGCTTATGATATAATAAATTCGAAAATAAAGTAACTTAGAAAATGATATACTTAGAAAGTAATTAACTTATAAAATGATGTACTTACGAAGTAATTAACTTAGAAAATGATGTGCTTAGGACATAATTAAATTAGAAAATAAAGTAACTTAGAAAACTATGTACTTCGAAAAAAATTAACTTAAAAAATGATGTACTTAAGAAGTAATTAAATTAGAAAATGATGTGCTTAGGACGTAATTAATTTAGAAAATGAATTAACTTATAAAATGATGTACTTAGGAAGTAATTAGCTTAGAAAATGATATACTTAGGACGTAATTACATTCAAAAATAAAGTAACTTAGAAAATGATATACTTATGAAATAATTAACTTAGAAAATGAATTAACTTAGAAAACGATGTACTTAGGAAGTAATTAACTTAGAAAATGATGTACTTATAAAATAATTAACTTAGAAAATCATGTATTTAGGAAGTAATTAGAAGATCATGTACTTAACAAGTAATTAAAGTAGAAAATAACTTAAAAAATAGTTAAGTTAGATAATAATTAAATAAACAAAATAGGAAATATATATTTAGGAAATAAAAAAATAGTTAGTTGGTAATAATTTTGAAAATAAAGTTATTTTTAGAAAGTTAGGGAATTAGATGATTTAGATCAAATTATTTAGTTTCTTCACATTGTATGTTATATGTTTGCGCTGCGATGTTAACTAAATATTACTATTTGTCTGTGATTTGAATATATAACATTGTTTAAAATAATAGTTTGTTAATAGTAATTTAGGAAACATTGGAACTAGTAACAATTCTGAATATTCGAATTTGAAAATGATATAGATATTAGTTGATATTATAATTCTCTCACATTGTATGGATGTTTATTAAATATTACGAAGTTGTGCAAGTGAAATATATAACATTGTTTAAAATAATAGTTACTTTATAATAATTTAGGAAACAATTAGAAAAATAATAATTAGTTAGGGAATTAGGTGATTCGTACATCGTGTTGCTGGCACATTCAATTCTGAATTCTCAAGGCGCCAAGAGCATGGATGAGACCTTATCAACATATCTTCTTGAAAATGGGTTTATAAGAGACAAAGTAGACACAATCCTATTTCTCAAGAGGAGCAATAAGGATGTTCTTCTTGTGTAGATATACGTGGACGATATCACTTTTTGATCTACTGATAATGCACTTTGCGATGAGTTTGCTGAACTCATAAAATCAAAATTTCAGATGAGCCTTATGGGAGAACTCAAGTAGACACAACCCTATTTCCCAAGAGGAGCAATAAGGATGTTCTTCTGGTGCAGATATACGTGGAAGATATCATTTTTTGATCTATTGATAATGCACTTTGCGATGAGTTTGCTGAACTCATGAGATCAAAATTTCATAAGAGCCTTATGGGAGAACTCAAGCATTTCCTTGGATTGCAGGTTCAGCAAAGCTTAAAAGGAATTTTTCTAAACCAATCTAAGTACTTAAACAACATGGTTAAGAAAATTTGGTTTAAAAAGTGCCAGTGCCATGAGAACACCCATAAGAACCTCTGTTAAGTTGGAAAAGGATGAAAAAGGAAAGTCCATAAGTGCCACCTTATACAGGGGCATAATAGGATCTCACCTATGCATTATAGCAAGCAGACCTGATATCATGTTCTCTGTGTGCGTGTGTGCAAGATTTCAATGAGATTCAAAGGAATCGCATTACTCTGCTATAAAAAGGATCATCAGATATCTCAAAGGAACTCCGAACTTAGGCCTGTGGTATCCAAGAGATTCAGATCTAACTCTTTGTGGCTTTTCTGATGCTGACTTTACTGGATGTATAGTGGATAAGAAAAGCACCAGTGGCTCATGTCAATTTCTGGGTGATAGGCTAATCTCCTGGTTCAGTAAGAAGAAAACAACCATATCAACCTCTACTGGTGAAGCAGAATATATAGCAGCAGGAAGCTGTGTGGCCCAAATTCTCTAGATGAGATCACAACTTCTAGACTATGGAATGCACATTACCTATACACCCATATACTGTGACAACACTTCAACAATAGCAATAGCAAACAATCTTGTGTTCCACTCACGAACAAAGCATATAGACATCAAGTACCACTTCATCAGGGATCATATTCAGAAGAGGAATGTCACACTGGAATTTATCTCAACAGATAAGCAAGTAGCCAATATCTTCACGAAACAACTAGATGAGAAGAAATTCGTTCACTTCAGAGGAGAATAAGGATTGATAGATTGTGAATATTGAGGCACAACAGAGTTATATCTACTCTGCAGGACAACACACCAAAGCAAGGCAATACTCTGCTGATGACGTGTAAAGGATTCTTTTCCAACGGTTACAATTCTACTTTGAGAAACTTATAGCTATTCCAATTTTTACGCGTGTCCGTTGTCTTGACTGCCTATAAATATCAACACTTTGATAAATTTTTCACACTTTACCTTTCTTTTCTTCTCAACTTACCTCTCAAGCTTGTATGCCGCCTAGTTTTCAATATACGCAAGCAAACATCTCTGAGTCTCAAATTCTTGACAATTTTTATAGGTGCTTAGTTTGTTTCACACTTCTCGTTCAAGTTTTCGCTTTACATCTTAATTTTTACCCTTAATTTTCAGACTAAGAAATGCCAGGAATGGGAGCAAAGACCTCACAAATCAAGAGTGAAAATGTCTTACTAATTGATGAGGCATCTAATTTCTTAGAGGGGATCAAAGAGATCACCCAAATCCTTGTTAATGCAGGTCTACAGGTACTACTTGGAGAAGAAACAAGAATCCTGGTCCAAGAGGTATTAGAATTTTAGGATTCCGTTAGCATTAATAAAGATGACGAGAAGGTAACTACAGTTATACGGGGTGAAGAAATTATATGGATTGGTAAGGACTTCGCTGAAGCCCTCAAACTCAATGATGATGGACTACTGCCAGCAGAGTTGCCAGAAGAAAAGACATAGGAAGGAATGAATAAGATGATGACATATATCCTAGAGAAGGGACAATTGCTCAAAAAGTATTTTCAAAAAAAAAATATGAATTCCTTGCTGACGTACTAAAGAAGTGCCTCCTGGTTGTAGAAGGCTCTAAGGATCATGTGAATCAGGATCAACTGCGAATGATGACCGGTTTGGTCCGTGGAGAAAAACTAAACTAGAGCAAGTTAGTATTTGGAATGTTCATCAAGCAACTTAAGGAAAAGAAGAGCTATGCATTTGGTCGAATCATAAGTCTGCTTGTCAAGAAGAAGATCAAGGTTAGCTCTAAGAAGGGAATGGCAATAAATGCCAATAAAAGAATTGAAACTTCGATGCTCAAACTAATGAGAAAAGATCCAGTAGCATTTGAAAAAAGGAGACAGCAAGCAAGGAAACAGTAGAGACAACCACAAAGTCGTCACCTGCAAAGAAACCAGAAGACCTGCAACAAAAAGGAATCCTTCAGAACCTGTTGAGAAAAAAGATGAGAAAACCCACAAAGAAGAGACAGAAGAAGAAGGAATACTCTACAGAAGAGCCCCTCAGCTCAACAGAACAACAACTAGATCAGACAGAAGCCATCGTAGGAGAAATCTCAGCAGAAATTAGAAGTTAAGCAACTACAACCACAGAAGAGCCTACCATAGATCGACCAATCACCACACCATCAGAGCAGCCCTCTACTGAGGAAACCAGAAATCAAGCAGAAAATTAGTTCAACCAAGATCAAGAAGTAAACTATCCTCCATTAACTCCTGAGCCAGAAGAATCAGCAGTAGCAGAACATATAGTACAGAAGAACAATGAGTATGAAGATCATCAGGAGAGCCAACAAATGAAGAAAATCACTACATTACAGGATGTCATCATCCAGTCAATAACTCAAGCATTGCATGACGCGGAAGCAAAAAGGTCTCAGGAAAGAGAGTTCATCATGTCAGCTCAACCACTGCCACCTAAGAACTCAGAATAGCAACGGAAGGATTTTGCACTCTTTTCATTGAGAAAAGAGAAGTAATGTATTCCAAGTACGGCGAGGAAATACCTCTCAGACGCATACTTATTCTAAGAAACGGACCTAAGAGAACAAAATTCACCAACAAAATTCCCAAAAAGGTATTGGGGAAGGGAGAAGACACATGTGAGCCATTGGATAATGAATCCAGCAAGGAGTTTGATCCACTGTTCGAACGATATGGAAAATGGGTATCTGCACTAGTAGATTATTGGCATAGTTCGAACGGAAGAACAAAGGTAACAAAAGGTGGTCTAATGCAAGATGCAACACCAGTTCTATATGAAGATCTGGTGACGAATCTTCTAAAGAAAATGAATGCCACTCTGGTGTCAAGACGAGTTAGAGAAGAACAAATTAGAAGATCAATTGCTGAATTACCTGCTAAGAAAACTGAACTGGCAACTCTAGAGAGTGTTCAAGTAAGCAAGAACAATGATCCACTTGTGGTCAAAATGAGAACAGACATGACCTAGCAACTCAAGCACAATATCTCAATCAGAAGAAGAGTCATTGAGGGACTAACCAACCTCAGCAAGAAGGATGCTGAAAACATAAAGAATGAGCCAGCCCGAGTACCTCCTGTGCTGCAAACCCTGGTCAACAAAATTCCTAGGATGACAACAGAACTAGTAAACAACAAAAAGTGTCATCCACATCTTCTCAATATACTGAAACTAGCTCTGAAGGAATACAGTATAGTTCAGCCGAGAAATACACAACAGAGCATCTAGATAGCAGAGTATGAGCAAGTCTCAACCCCTCTTCACTACAAAAAAAACTGCATTTTCACGATGGAAAAAATTTACGACGAAAAATATCGATCGCAAAATTTTTGAAAATGCAACGGATCCATCGCAAAAAAAAAAAAAACAAAAAACAAAAAAAAAAAAAAAAGAATTTGAGGAAAAAAAACAAAATTTTACGACGAAAAAGTCAACCCCCGTCGCATAAATATACAAATTTAGCGACGGATTCGTAGCAAAATAATATAGTGTATCCATTTTGCTACGGATCTGTTTCAGTTACAATGGTTTCCAACACTCACGAAAATTTTGAATTTGTATTTTGTTTTTTAGCTACGGATTCGTCGCAAATTTTTTAAAAGTTTTTTTTAAATATTGAGTAGTTCGCTACAGATCCGTAGCAAACTGGACGTATTTGCGACGGATCCATAGCAAAATAATATATTTTTGCTATGGATCCGTCTCAACTACATTGGTTTCCAACACTCACGAAAAATTTTGAATTTGTATTTTGTTTCGCTATGCAAAATAATATATTATTTTTGGTTCTCAAAATAATATAAAATGTTTTTTAAATATGGAGTGTTTCGCTACGGATCCGTAGCAAAATGGACGTGTTTGCGACGGATCCGTAGCAGAGTTGTTATACATGCAACGGAATCCGTCTCAACAACATTGGTTTCCAATTTCCCTTAAAATTTTTGAATTTGTACTTTATTTTTTAACGAGGAATCCGTCGCAAATGTTTTAAAATTAGGAAGCAACAAATAGTCAAGTTTGAAATTTTAAAATTTTAGAAATTTTAATTTCTTTTTAAATATTGAGTGTTTCGCTACTGATCCGTAACAGAGTAGTCATATCTGCGACGGAGTCCGTCGCAAAATGCAGTTTTTGAAATCTTTTATTATTATTTTTATTTATGGTGTAAATATTTTTTCCATGTACGATGATACGTTTAAGTTTGTTACATAAAATAAAATATTTTACTAATATTAATATTTTTTTATTTGTGTATGTATTATGTATAAGGTTAATTTTTAATTTTTATATTTTTTAAATGGTGTAAACATTTTGTCGTGTCGTATACTCAGATACGTTTAAGTTTGTTACAATAAAACATGATGTCCTGATAATTTTTTTAAAAAAAATTCTCTCATTTTTGTTTATCGTTCATGTTAGGATCGGATTTGATATATATATATATATTAGTAATTACTTGTAACGCATAAAGTAAATGAAAGGTAAATAATTTTACGAAAAACTTTGGAATAGCTTGCTACGTTGATGATGTTAAAGGGATTGGTTATCTTATGAGCTGGAAATTAGGATAATTAGGGTTATTTTGTATCGTCGGTCAAAGTATGGAGAGGGATCCGTAGCAAACTGGATAGTATTTCGACTCGACTCGAGTCCGGTAGTCTATTCAAACTCGGCAAGGATTTCGGGTTCGATAGGTTCGATAAGTTCGACTCGAGTTCAGCTCTTGTGTTCGTGAGTAGGACCGAGTTCGAGTTCGAGTTCGATCGAACGGTTCGACTAAAATCAATAAATTAACAACTATTACATAAGATAATATAAAATTTCGACCATAAAATTGTTAAGAGCCCTCTTGAACATTGATTGCATTGAGTTTAACTATTTACTTTTGTTCTTAAAACTATTAAGGTTTATCATTTTTCTTATTAATTCCTAGTATAATGTCGATTCATAACTTTGATAATATCTATTATGAGTATATAAGTAACAATTGTTCTACCTTCATTAGTTTGTTAAGAGTTATAGCTCGTAATAGCTGTTAGGTTTGTAGGTTGCTAATATGACCTTATGCGTAGTATATTTTTGTAAATAGTTTTGCAGGTTGCAGGTTACTAGTTTTGTAAATAGCTTGGTGGAGTTCCTTGAGTATGATTATATTATCATATTTTTGTTATGTGTTTCTTATTTGTCGTTTGTTGTTTCTCTCTTCAGATTAACATGTTTCTATAATGTTTGGCGCGTACCTTAGAAGATTTTTATTATAATGAGTAACATTACATGGGTATAAGTTATAAATATCACTTAAACTTCCGAGTAACATCGATAGAAGTGGTTGGATTCGACTCGCTTCGACTCGGGTTTGACTCGAGTCGGTATTCGACAAACTACTCGAAGAGTAGTTCGAAACTCGACGACACACACTCGAATTTGTTTCACGCTCGAGTTTTTCACTAGTGCTCGAGATCGACTGATATTCGATTCGCAATGAAAAGTTAAAGTTCGAGATCGAATTCGTTGACACTCGACTCGATTCGGTTCGTGTACAGCCCTATTGATGACAGCAAATAGGGAGAGAGTTCAACAGCAAGTGCTAAGGGGAAGATGAAGTGTTGACCCTACTGCTCCGACGGGACAAAAGCAGTAAATACTAGGGCTAATATGAATGTCTCAAAAACCTTTTTCAAAAAGATGTATTCTTTTATGAATATAAAATAAATGAGTTGAGTTTAGCTTCTTACTATTTAGATAGAGTTTTCTATCATAAATTTAGGATGAAATTATTGAGTCAAACTCATTATGAATACAAATTAGTGATAGGCAAACTCTAATCTTTGAATGTCTCGGTATGTATCAAAGCTGAAGGTGGTGTGCTAGGAAAGTGAGTCTACAACGGATGTGCAGAAAGGCTGGTTCAGAGAGGGATACAACAAGGTTGGTTCAGAGAAGAACGCAGTAAGACTGATCCAAATGAACACAGCAAGACTGGCAATGTTGAGTTCATTAGTAAAGAGACAGTAAGGGTTGGGTATTTGGCTTCTGCAATAAGGAATGGTTGATCCTGGACTGTTTTTAGTTGACGAAGGTTAATGAACAAGGCTGAGGTCAACAGAACGGTTCAGATGAAAGAAAGGTTGATCCTGAATTGTTTTTACAAGGTTACTGCAGTAAGGCTGGGGAGTAGCAAGGCTAGGGACTATAGAAGGGTTCAGATGAAGTCAGAGGTCACGGGTTGTCTTTTGTGCTGTGTCAGCGTACTTCTCTGCATCAACACCAGAGGTCACTGGTTTGTGAATATGGTGCCAGGATGGCATGAAAGTGACGTTTTCAAGAAAGGACGAGTTTAACAACGGCTAAAAATTTTGGGTTGCCTATAAATACAAAGGCAATGCCCAAGATGTCGTAACCTTTGAATCATTGAATCTCCTTTACTCTGAAAAGAAAAGTGCAATGAGGTTTCAAGTGAGTTGAGAAAAAAGTTGATAAGTGAAGATCTTAGCCAACTATTGAGGGAATGTTGAATAGCACTAGTGTTAGACAAATGATTCCAAGAGGTTGCTCTGACTCCTATTGAGGAGAAGGAACGATCTTGTAATCGGTTTATATTGTCATTTACTCATTGTAAAGTGACTGCTTGATTGTGAGCCTAAAATAATCACTCTGAAAAATCAAGGGAAGACTGGAGTAAAGGATATAGCCGTATTTTAACTATATACTCTAACCAGTATAAAACCTTTTTGTTTTTACTTTACTGATTTCATTACATTTAACCTTACTACTAATCAACTTCAAGCGTAAACTAAAAGGAATAAACATTAAAGCAGTAAGGTTCCGCATTACTATAGTAAGCTAAAAACAACTCTAGTGTTCAACTAACCTTTATTAGTTTGATAATAAAACTAAAAAAGACAGATTATTTATCCCTTCTAGTCTTACAGCAAGTTATCTCGAGACTTTCATCTCTCCTACCATCGACCATATTCCCAGCTGCAGCTGCGACCATATTCCCAAGATTATCCCCAGTAATAACTCCAAAGATAAAATGCGTCGAGCCTCTGATAGAAGCATCCGCATTGATTTTAAACCTTCCTGAAGGTGGCATTTGTCATTTTGTCACCTCCCTCGATCGATAACGACCTAAGACATGGTCTGCCGCTCTCACAACAAGGTGAAATTACACTACATGATTCTTAGTTAATCCATAGATCATTGCTGCCTGATTCACCCGAGACCCATGAACCTTTACGTTATGATTGTACCACATATATCACAGGACCATTGTCATCTCTACTCACTTCCGGACCCATATTGCAGCAGTTCTTAATACTCTTCACACATCGTGTAACAACCCGTAATTTGTTTGTTATGAGTTTATTCTCTTAGTTTCTATGTAACGATTTTGAATGGTGTACTAACGTGCACAAGATTATTTAACATCTAATCTAATTCATGTACTAGATAATTATTCTGAAAAATGATATTTTCCTATGGGCTTTAATATTATTGTAGTAATATATTGAAATGGGTTATTTACTGAAAAGGATTATTTTGGTACAAAATGGTTTCAGCCTTGAATTTTAGTGGATAAGTTAGTATAATATCCAAGTTCATGATTTCGTGGAGCAAAATAACTGGAAATTATTTACTGGCCATATCCAAACGCGCTGAAGTCAGTTTAGGAAACAAATAAGACAAAATCTAGGGTTTATCATAGTCTGATAGAGGAGAAAAAGAAAATTACAGAAGACAAAGAACAGAGAACCGGGTGAGTCGAATTCCATGGTAGAGAATGATGGATTTTTGGGGTTACGATTAACATCATCCTGCTTGGTACGTGATTGACGACTTCCTATTTCTGTTTGATCGGTCTCTAATCCCTTACTCGTATTCTCCTTTTTTTGGCTCATGATATTCTTGACTTAATTGTTTGATTGATCTCTATATTAATGGGTACCCATGATATAAATCTAATAGTTTGTTTGATTGGTTTTCCTTTATCGATAATTTATATGGAGGTTAATCGGTTCGTTACTCTGAGCAGTGACAAAGAAATTGACGGATTGATATGTTTTGTTATCTTTTGATATGCCCAAGTTCATGATTTTTGGACGTGTCGCACTTGATGTGGACATGGACCCCACGATTAAACGTGTTTTGATAAAAAGGTCTACAGCATGAGCCATTATGAAAATTGATACCGATTAATTATCATTTATTCAGATTAACGGATTCGATGCTTGTTTTATATTAATTTGATATCCTCTATATTCTATTTCTTTGGCTCATCGTGGTAACGTTTGATTTGTTGATCTTATTTTCTTTGTATTATAAGGTTTCTTTAGCCCTCGACGGTCATGGTTGTCACTACTGGGCTTGCGTTCACTTGTATTTTGTTTTTGTCCTTGTTCTTTTTGTTTTTATTTCAGGAATCACGTGCCAATTAAGGTTGAACAGAGTAGAACAGAAGTTCAATGGATTTTGGATATCATAGAGTTATATAGGTTGGTGTAAAGGATGACCCTACCGATTGTATTGAAGCTGCCTGATATTATATGTATGTTAAGTTTGGTTGTACTTGTTTTGGATTATAGTGGCTTACGTGGATTATGAGTTATATCTCATAATTCACGTGCCATCATGCCTATGTGAAATTCGGGACGTGATATATCGGGCACCTATTTTGGATCTCTGCACTTCTTTCAATCATGTTCGGCCTAGTTGGCGAGCAATCACACCAAGCCCGCCATAGGATTTTGTAGCGACACAATAATCGAACAGAGATTAAGAGGCTCAAGAAGAAAGATATATGTGGAGAACTCTCAAACTCTAATATTATTTCAATCTCACTTGTGAAATAATTCGAAAGAATATATCACTATTTATGGGACAGCAAGGGACAATCTAAATGTCAAGTGGAGTTAATTCAGTGGTAAGTCGCTCTCCTCCTAACTGTGAGATCAGGGGTTCGACACTTGAGGGCATCGGGAAACAGTTTTTCTATTTAAAAATAGGGATAACGTCTGCATATATAATCCTGTCTTACAGGAGTACCCTTCCAACACCCTGCACTTAGAAGGATTATATGGGTATATTCCTTTTATTTCCTTTCCAAGCAATAATCTAGACACACCTATGCATGAACTTAACAAGACATGAACCTAATAAATGACTCAAATATATACATAGTGAAATGCCTCCCGTAGGTAAATACATCGACAAATACAATGCATCAATGAACCTAAAAATGTACCAAGGGACAATGCATGAATCTAGTTTAACTCCATTATTATCTCCCTTAAGATAGATTCATGTATCTTCGTACCTAACCATGCCCAACATTCGCTTCAATTTTCGAAATACATCACCCTTCAATGGCTTTGTGAAAACATCTACAACTTTCTCCTCTGTTGAACAATCCTCAACAACAATCTCTTTTTCCCTCATCAAATCACGAATAAAATGGTACTTGGTATCGATATGCTTGTTGCGCCCATAAAACTGGGTTCTTCTTCAAAGTAATTGCCTACTTGCTATCACAGAAGATTATCGTTAGAGAATCCTGCTTATGCTGTAAGAACTCCAAAATTCGATGAATCTAAGCTGCTTGAGCAGCACTGCTAGTTATGACAATATACTCCGCTTCGTCATCAAAAGAGCTACCACTGCTTATTTCTTTGAAGACCATGAAAAGACTCCCGAGCCAAGATGAAAAGCATAACCTGAAGTGCTCTTACTTTACCCTACATCTCCTGTCAGGTCACTATATATATATCGTACCGACTCCATATCACAAACTCCATAGGAATAGAGGATCTTATCATCAAGAGTGCCTTTGACATATCGTAATATTCGTTTTGCTGCTTGCAGGTGAGACTGACGAGGTGATTCCATGAATCTACTGATTAGACCAACACTATATACAATGTTTAACCTTGTAGAAGTCAAGTATCTCAACTTCCCACCAATCGCTTAAGTAGGTTGGATCCATCAAATCTCCATGTCCATCTTTTACCAGCTTCAAACTTTCTTCAACTGGAGTCAGGGTCGGCTTAGAGGATTCCATCTTAAACCTCTTCAAAATATCAGTTGCATACTTCCTCTATGAAGTGAAAATCCCTCGATCATCTTGAGAAACTTCAATAAATTAAGACATAAGTCCCAAATGTGTCATTTCAAACTCTTTAATCATAGGCTCCCTAAATTCTGAAATCATCTTTGGATCACTCCCAACAAATATCAAGTCGTCAATATATAAAGAGACAATGAGAACACCACCATGTGAAGACTTGACATATAAAGCATGCTCATAAGGACATCTCTGAAATCCATGAGCAATAAAATAAGAATCAATACGACTGTCCAAGCTCTCGATGTCTGTCTCAGCCCATACAAAACTCTCTTTAACTTGTACACCTTATCCTCCATATCACGTCTCACATACCCAGGTAGTTTCTCCAGGTATACATCCTCCTCAAGAACTCCTTCAAAGAAAATGAACTTAACATCCATTTGATAAATCTTACTCACCGTGTCAAGTCTAGCAACAGGAACAAACACCTCAAGATAAACTAATACATGGTCTTTTCTTGTACCTTTCGCTACCAATCTTGCTTTGAAGCGATTCACCTTTCCACTTGACTTATACTTTGGTTTGTAATCCCATTTTACTCTAATCGCCTTCTAACCTCTTGGAAAATCAGTGAGC
The DNA here is from genome assembly GCA_035668315.1 of Drosera spatulata. NCBI lineage: Eukaryota > Viridiplantae > Streptophyta > Magnoliopsida > Caryophyllales > Droseraceae > Drosera > Drosera spatulata. The sequence goes on from JAOVYX010011424.1 coordinate 19,462, forward strand.
TTCCAAGTATCATTCTTCTCAATAGCACGAATCTCCGTATCCATCGCTTCTCTGTAACGATCCTCAACATAGGCATCTTCATAAGTTAAAGTAGCACATTCTGCAAACAAAGCGAAGTTAACCAGCTTTTTATCTTATGGAACATCATTTGGTACAATCACATAATCCATCAATTGTGTTGGTAGTCGGTGTTCACATTGTGGACGACTAGAGCCTCCAACTGCAGGGGATGTTGATATGGATTCAGAAGGCTCAACACGTTCTGTAGAAGGAAACACAACCTCTATAGTCTCCTTTGATTTATGGGTCCAGTCCCAAACTCCATACTCATCGAAAGTTGCATCACGACTGATGATAACCTTCTCAATCTCTGGATTGTACAACCTGTATGCCTTGAAATCTTCACTAATGAAGATGTATTTCTCACCTTTGTCATCAAGCTTCCTTCTCAATGCATACGACACATGAGAGTAAGCAATACAGCCGAACACTTTAAGACGTCGAAGTGAGAGCCTTCGATTACTCCAACACTCTTCAGGGGTTTTGCCAACCTCACTTCTTATATGGTACCTTTTTAACACATAAACAACACAAGAAACAACTCCTGCCTTAAACTCCTTAGGCAAATTCTTTTACTTCAACATGCATCGAACCATATCCATTATGCTTCTATTCTTCCTCTTCGTGACTCCGTTCTGTTGAGGGATATATCGAGCCGTCAACTGATGCTTTAACTACCGGAGAAAGCCATCACATACAAAATACTCGGTGCTTCGATCAGTTCTCAGAATTTTAAGCTGAAAACCGCTTTTCTTTTCAACATATCACTTGAATTTCTTCAACACATCACAAGCTTCAGACTTTTCTTTAGAAAATATACCCATAGCTTTCGACCAAAATCGTTTATGAAAGTGATGAAGTATCAACAACCACCATGAGAAGGAACTTCCACGGAACACAAATCTGAATGAATGAGCTCCAAACGCTGCTTCGCTCTTCATGATTTTCTTGCATAAAAGGGATCTCTATGCTTCTTTTCCAACACACAAGTTTCACAAACTCGATTAGGAACCTCAATGACAGGAAAACTACTAACCACTTTCTTCCGCGACAAAAGCTTGAAATTATCAAAGTTCACATGTCCAAAGCGCATGTGCCATAGCCAATGGTCATCCAACGCCATAGAGGAGAAACACGATTTTAGAGGTAATTTTTTTATGATAATAAAATCACTTAAGACAGCCAATTTTAAATCAATTACGATTTTTTTAATTTTATGAATGACAATGCATATAACAATGGGGTAGAGTTGCTCATTGGGATATAATGACCCTTCTCAAAGAATGAGAATTTGGAATTTTAAAGAGGAAAAATGAATATATGTCATGCATTACACATCTATGTTTAGGTATTTCTAATACAAATCAATAGATGTGTAAGGGGATATGCGTCTTATATTATGATAATGAGTCTATTAATTGTTAGGCTCTCATTTCAAGATGTATCTCTTCTTCATGTTTTAATCTCAATAATTAATTTATATAGACACATCTAAAGTTAAATGTGTCATGACATATATTCTCCAAACCCTTTTTGCACTAGTTGTTAAATTCTTGATCACATGATTAAAGGTAAGGCTTTGTTGATCATTGAGATATTCTTTCTTAACGAAGTTATATCTAAATCGAACAATCGAAACTTTCAGCACAAGTTAATTATATCCATAATAGGATCGTTGGGGATGATTAGCCCACACTATTCAACTAGTAAAGCATCTCGTCAGGTTTCTATGCATATCATGGTAAACTTGGGTATCGAAGTCATAACGGTGAATACATGTTGTAAATCTGGTACGTATAAGTTATACTTAAGCCATCATGTGTACCTCAGAACTTATCAGCACCGGAAATTATGGTTACGGATCCGAAGACATGTGGCAACATGATTATAGGAACGATCACTTTCTATTAAGACAATCTTTCTTGACATTGAATTCAATATTTAATGGTGTCAAATTAGCACAAGTAAAACATTGCTTGTGAGTATGGAATCCTTCCAAAGAAGGAAATTGTTTTTGCCAAAATTCTTTCCATTTTTCTTTCAATTTTTTTCGTTTTTTTTTTTTTTTTTTCTATTTCAGACTCACAAGCAGGACGTAGAAACAGATTTTGATCATTTTTCTTTTAATTTTTTTTTCCACCAAGTACAAACTCACAAGCACAACACTCGAAAATACACTGCTGAACAAACATAAGATCAAGAGAACTTGCTCCTACCCAAATTCGCCAACAGCAACGTTACAGTTTATAAGTCTCCCTTCCCCTTCCTCCTCTTCCCACGCACATACGTGCTCTCCACATACCACACCACACCACACAACACAACACATTTACTCATCATTCAATCATCCCCACTCTCAAACACATCATCCCCTTCATATATTTCAGCGCTCCTCAAAATCCATCGTCCGTCATCGTTTCTCCCATCTCACACCGTTCTCAAACTCAGATTACGAATCACACAAAACTGTTGACATCTTTTTAATGATATAATGCGGGTGAAGGAGACGATGTCGATGCACCCGCTGTGTTGCATCTCCCTCGACACCCCTTCGCTCTTCGAAGGAGGAGAAGAAGACGACCCCAACGCCGCCACCATGACCACCACCGCGAGAGCAGACACAGATGACTGCAGGGCCCTCGTGGTGGTGGCAGCGGGGGTGGTGTACAAGTGGACCAACTACAGCAGGGGATGGAGGCCGAGGTGGTTCGTCCTCTGCCACGACGGGATCATTTCCTACTCCAGGATCCTCTCGCCGGCGGAGAATGTTCAAGGTACCAATAATCTAGGATTATCGGGGAGGCTCATCGGGGAAGCGGCGAGGGCAGTGTCGAGGGTGGATAGCTGCGGCGGCGGGATCGGAAAGAACCGCCGTGGTGACGCAGTTGTGAATCTCAAGGTAATTAACCATCGGAGGGGTTATAAATTCACTGCGTTTGGTGAATCGGGCTGAGGAAACTGCTCATTGGTTTGGTTGCATTCATTTGCCTGTTAGTATGAAATGTGAAAATGGAGTCCAGTATAGTTTTGAGCTGAAATGCTTTCTGATCTGTTTTATGGTTTTCTCAACTTTGTTGTTCTTGTTATTGCTTGTGATATTTTGTGAAGAAAAAGACTTTTGATGTTCATGCGACTCTCGGGTTAAATTTCGTCCCAAAAGTTCATGAGGCCAAACAATCACAATTTCTTTTTTTTGAATGGCAAACAATCACAATTTCATTGTGGGGAGTTTCCACTTAAAACTCTTGCAGTACTATGTTTTTCTTCATTTTTTTTCCCTTTTTTGAAATACTCTTCATTCTTATATCAGAATGAATTATTCGTTTCACATTTACAATTTATATATTTTATTGTAAAAGTTGGATCGGATAAAAAAGGATTGTGATCATTTTTTCTTGGTATTGGTGGGTGGGGATGATGTGTATTTGGGCAGTGTACATCCAAAAATTTCCATTCAAGGCAAAATCTTGATTCAAAAAACTTGCCATCTGCAAACACAAGTCTTGCCCAGATTTCATTTCATTCTCTTTGCACACATGTGAAACCATCAAGCATCATCTCCATCATCAGTAATACCCAGTTCTCCGTTTTTGGCTTTGAAATCTGAGAGGAAAATACATTGTGAGAACAGTCAATACCCAGTGGATATTACATGGTATTTTTTTTCTTCAGATGATTACTTTTTGTTTTTAAGTTTTTGATGATTTATGTGGGTCACTCAACTACCACTGATGTTACTCAATTACTAGTCCTTTTTATGGCTTTGTAATTTGGGAAGTTTTGGATTCCAGGGAAATTGATCAGAGATGCTTGGTTAAAGTGAAATTAATCAGTAGAAGTAGTAATTCGTACTGTACTTCATTTGTTAAAGTGGGTAACAAATGCACTGGTGCAGACTACTGTAAATGGATTATGATGAAATATAATTAGCCTGATAGTTCAGAAGCTTGGGCTATGTTGTAGAGGCACAAAGACCATTCATAATCTAAACTCAAACTGTTGTTAATCTGCTCTCTTTTGAAAAATGTATTTTGTTCATTATAAACTTCCTCTCGTCCTCTTATTTTATGAAGTATAGTACAGATTACTTTTCTTAAAAGTGGGCACATGATCATGGATTAGTGTACTAAAAACCTGTTTTCTTCTTCTGAGAAACTAAATTCAAAGAAAAGGGATAGACCATCAAAAGTTCAAAGCTCATAAGATTTCATAAACCTGATCCTTTTGTTCTGTTTGATGCTGCATAAGATAAAGTAGAATGATGTGTTATGATGATCGATATATTTCATCTTTGATAGATACATATTTCTGGACTTTGTATCATCAATTCAAATTTATAGTAGAGTTACTTTCTCAGTATAGCGTCAAAGCGATTGTGATATTGAAACCATGAGTTGAATTCCAGGTTTTCTTGTGATCGAAAATGGTAGATATATTTGTAGATCTTTTATGATAAAATTGATTTCTAAACTATCTTAAATTATGCAAGTAGAAGTGTCTTTTTCTAGGTTGAATTCGTACCATTTCTTTAAGTGTAACTTTGGATAAAATTTGTGGTTCTTGATTGAGGAAGTATGTTGACAAATTGGGGTATACTTGGGTGTGCACATGCCCACATCTCTATCAAAACTTTGCTGGGTCTGAAATGGTGGATCTGAGCTCAACATGTTTGTGAATGTGAGTACTGTTTCTCCCACTTGGGGTTGTTGAAGAAGGTACCAATCCTTGTTGACTTGACCCAAAATATTATTCTCTCCATCTTCTCATCTCCTTTTTTGAGCTTTGAGCCGGATAAAATTTGCAACAACTATTGACACCTGGGCATCAATTTTTCCTCCTAAAAAGTGAGAAAAATGACTAGTGAGAGGAGCCATGGGGGATGAAATGATTAGATGAGGAAGAGGGACTTTGTTGCATGATTTTTCTCTATTGTTTCCTCCCCACTTTCCCTCTTTGCATGTTCTTGAGTGGGGCATGATGATGAGCTCATTTGCACGAGGGACCAATCCCATGCTCTCCTTTTGATTATTACCTATTGTTTCCTTGCTGCTGTGGGCCAAACTATTGTACTAGCTTGGTGTGGATAGATCTCTTCTTCTTGTTCTTCTGTTGCTGCCTGTTGGGTTGGATTCAGAATTTCAGATTTCTTGCTCTTTGATGTCATCGGATTCAGGTACTTATAGGGTTTTGTAGATTTGATATCTTCTTGTTGTCTTCCTGTTCGTTGGTTGGATTCAGATTTTCAGATTCCTTGTTCTCTCATGTCATCTGGGTCGAAATTTATATAGGGTTTTTGTGGATTTGTTCTCGTTAGGAAATAGTGTTTCTGCCAACAGAGGTAAGATTGAGTATATCCCGTCCTCTCGAGACTTTGTCAAGAACGGGGAATCTGGATGGTTGTTGTTGTTGTTGTTGTTGTTGTTGTTGTTGTTGTTGTTGTTGTTGTGGATGATCTCATGTTCTTCTGTTCCTATCTGTTGGTTTGATTCCAGATTTCTTGTTCTTTGATGACATCTGGGACAAGTTCTTCTAGGGTTTTTGGGGATTGGAACTTCTGGGTTTTCTATTTGGTTCTTGGATTTTGATGAGTCTTTCTTGTATGATGTGATCTTGTGTAGCAGGTATCGTGGTTTAGAGAAAGCAGAACAGATGATAGGAAGTTCTATGTAGTTACAGCGACAAGGAAGACGCTTCATCTGAAAACGAATCTGAGGAGCGAAAGGGCGGCGTGGATTGAGGCTTTGGCATCAAGTAGCAGCCTGTTCTTCCTCAAACCTAGAGAAGATGATCTCTCCGTTTCCATCAAGAATGTTTCTCTTTCCACGGACAGGCTGAAGAATCGTTTGATCGAGGATGGTGCTGATGCGTCGCTAATTGAAGATTGTGAACAGATCATGCTCTCCGAGTTGTCTAAATTGCAAGGACACCTGAAGGTACTCTGTGAAGAAAGATCTAATCTACTGCATACGATAAGACAATTGGAATTGGAGGTTAGTTTAATTCTTTCAGTGTTTTCATCTTCTTGTCGCTCCACTGAATGATTCCATTGTTTAATATGACCTGAATAAGATCAAATTCCATCCTTTCATATGGTTTGTGAAACTTTCTATGAATAAGTCTAGCCAACAACAAGAAGAACCCAGTTAATTCCGTCGATTGACAGGGTTTGGGAGGACAAAACGTACACAACCTTACCTCTATTGCTATGCAATACAGAGACTGTTTCCAATAAGTCTAGCCAAAAGTTCCTTTAAACATTTTCAGCCATGGAACACTAAGAATTCAAAGCTGATAAAGGGTTTAGTAATCCGCTTAAGTGATTAGTCATCGTTTGATCAACCTATTTTCACTGGTAACCTCTACAATGATACTAAACAGTTTGAACACTGAAAACAGCTTTTTGAACTTTGAGATGCGATAGGATCATGTGCTCTCTTACATACCCTAAGGTCGATCCTAAAATGGTTTTTTGTGTGTTACTTGGGACCATTACGTACGTTTGTGGTTGTTGGTGACAATTGAGGGCAAATAAAAAGAGATTCAAGACCAATTATAGTAGACGGGATTTGGTTTCTTAGTCGATTTTGGTGTTCCACGCTATATTTGACTTCTAGTATCAATTCACTGATAAATCTATATGCATGTGTGATATATTTGTACAAAGGCTATGAAGATAATGGGTAAGTTACGGGGAAAAGAAAGAATCTAAGTTGGCAAGTGAACTTATTTTCAACAATCAGAAAGACAACCAACTTCTGCTATTTTTCATTTCAATTTTTGCCGACCTTAATTCTGGTGCGATGTTGTTACAGTACATCATCTTACAGGTGTTGAGGCTTTGCATTGTTGTTAAAGCCTACTACGATCAATTTGGTTCTAGATTTGCTGCATGTGCTTCCTTTTTCTATTTCCCAGGAGTTTGTATTAGGATCACTTTCCTCATCATGCGTCTTATACATATTGCCAAGTGCCAACCCATGGAAACATCTATTTTTCTGTCTTTTAGCAATTCTCTCTTTGTCTTGCTATATTTATGATCCATACCCATTAAGTTTTTCCTTACACATACATGAAGAATAATTACATTCACCGATTATTTCACAAAGCCTCCAATTGTTTCTATATTTGATATATAGATTGATTGATTTTTACATTAGTTTATTTCGTAATGTGAAAGAGCAACTTGTATCTCTGAAAGGAACTTGAATTTGTTGTCATGTCGCTGCTCTAGGAAATGATTTCATGATGTTTACTCTGATTGTGATGTTTACTCTTATTTTGGTTGGAAACCAAGTGATTCAACCCAAGCAATTTTTGCGTCTCCATGAAATCACTATATGTTCAAATGTCTACTGCTGCAAGTGTTAGAATTTGTTATCAGTTTACCTCTCTGATGGTTTTCCCTATTATAAATATATTTGATATTTGATGTTTAACAGTGTGCAAGAATTAAAGCTGAAGTCGCAGGAATACAAGGTAGGCATACCGATTTGCAAAGCCTGAATACTCTGGACTAGGATGTAGTGGTTTAGCTTTATTTTTATCACTCTGCCATGTCATGACTAAATACATCCCTATATCTGTTTGTCTCCGACTCGTCTATCTTTTCAGAATTCAGCACAACAGAATCATCCGATGATATTGAGAAACAAGAGTCTGATGGACCATCGGAGGAGGATGCCTTTTTCTATTATGATACAGAAGAGTGTTTCACAGAATCGCCGATGCGCTGCGTGGTGAGAAAAGACATTTCAGATAGCACCCAGAAGAGTGTGGATGCCGATGTGCAAGCTGGTAGTTTGAACAAAATGCAATCCGAGCAACAACCTTGCAAGCCAATGTCTGTTTTTTCATGTATCGACAGGCGAAAAAAGCTACCTGTCCCGGTGGAAAAGGAAAAAGGCATTAGCTTATGGTCTATGATCAAGGACAATGTCGGAAAGGATCTGACGAGAGTGTGTCTTCCTGTCTATTTCAATGAACCATTGTCATCGCTTCAAAGATGTTGTGAAGACTTGGAATACTCATACCTTTTGGACAGGGCTTATGCAGAAGGGAAAGCGGTGAGCTCCAAGGACATTTTCTTGCATTTTATTGCACAATGCTAATTTTTTACTTGATTTCATCATTATCTGTTTAGTTATAACTTCAATACTTGGTATAGATGGAGGATTTGGTTTGCCACAGGAAGAAGAGTCTTTTGCTATGAAGCATCAGGATGAGTAGTTTGTTATGTTGTTGACATTCTTATAAAGTTCTTAACTTTCCCAGGGTGACGGTGTTCTTAGAATACTGAATGTTGCAGCTTTTGCGGTCTCTGGATATGCATCCTCGAAAGATAGACCCTGCAAACCTTTTAATCCTATGCTAGGAGAAACTTATGAAGCAGATTATCCTGAAAAAGGAATTCGATTCTTCTCCGAGAAGGTTAGTGCCTTCTGAATTTCTGGTGGTAATTAATCTTCTATTGCTATTCTTATACTTGACACATGGTGTTTGTTTTCATTCCTGTACTTTTCTTTAACAGGTTAGTCATCATCCAACCCTCATTGCTTGCCACTGTGAAGGTAGGGGCTGGAAGTTTTGGGCAGACAGCAATCTAAAAGCGAGATTTTGGGGTCAATCGATTCAACTTGATCCGGTTGGGGTGCTTACACTGGAGTTTGACGACGGAGAGACATTTCGGTGGAGTAAGGTATTTTTGGCATTTTTAACTTCTATTCTATGTAAGACGACATCGTTATCCACTGATGTTTCTTTACTCATTTCATTCAGTTTCAACTCTGTAACCCAGTGATGGTTTCTTCAGGTCACAACAAGTATTAACAACCTCATTCTTGGTAAAGTTTATTGTGATCACCATGGACTAATGCACATCCGTAGTAATCGCCAATATTCTTGTAAACTCAAATTCAAGGGGCATTCCATTCTTGATCGGAATCATCATCAGGTAAAGTTCTTGATCAATCTTAATTAGTAATGTTGATGAGATTCTCAAGCTAATAATTCTTACTGTTTGAGATATGACCATTTCTGCAGTTCGAATATCGACACTAATTTTAGCGTCTTCAAAATAACCACTGATGCTTGCAGGTTGATGGAGTGGTGGAAGATTCCTCAGGGCGAAAAGTTGCCTCGTTGTTCGGAAAATGGGATGAAAACATGTACTGTGTTATGGGTAATGGTAATTCCAAGCAAAAGGATCGTGACTTGGTACCTGGATACACTCTTCTTTGGGAAAGAAATAAGCCGTCTCCCGATATCAGCCGATACAATCTAACATCCTTTGCGACGACTCTAAATGAATTGACTCGGGGACTGCAGGTGAAGAAAACAAGATGGATAGTGTGTTCTTTTGTCCTCTTGTTCGACTGTTGCGATCTTTTATTCTTTCTCTGACTCCTACTAATCTTTGACAATGTATTCAGGAGAAGCTTCCTCCCACGGACTCAAGACTTAGACCAGACCAAAGATATCTGGAGAATGGGGAGTTCGAGAAAGCGAATTCTGAGAAGCTTCGGCTGGAAAAGAGGCAAAGGATGGTATGTGTCATCATCTCAGATGTGTCTGACATGCCCTTTTCTGACACAGTATTATCCATTCACAGTATTTGGAATTAGATCTTTTATAACAGTTGTCATATAGTTAGTGATGTATTTGTTCGGCAACATGAACCTTGATTAAAGTTTGTGTTTTGGTACCACATTCTCCTGAGGGAAAGTGGAAACTGATAGTCGTTGAAATGACTCGATTGACTTCACAATCGTCATTTGTCCTGCTGCATGAATATTCTATACTAAGCTGATGGCGTGAACCGCTTACCGTTGTTGAAATTCAACGTAAGCATATTTTACCAAGACCATCAACCAACATACCACTTTTTTAGGCAGAAGGGTTTCGCCTGGTTGACAATGATGGCAGAGGACGGCCTCATTCATCTCCAACATAATTTCCCTTCTTTCATCTGGATAAATGCTAAGCGTGATGAAGTGCCACGATGAGACCATCCTCTATCTTATGCCATGTCCTCAAGGCAAGATGAGGCACGTCAGAATGAACTTCAAAACTTATATTACAAAAGCACTATTCCCATTTCCCAAATCTTTTGGCTTGTGATATCTTTTTGTGTCCACTAGTTGTATGATCTTATTACCAGTCATTGGCTTCCGAAATTGCTCACCATGTTCAAAATTTCTCTTATTCTTCAGTCGAGGAAACTACAAGAGAATGGTTGGAAACCCAGATGGTTTGAGAGAGATGGCGAGGATGGATCTTACCGCTATGTAGGAGGATACTGGGAAGCTAGAGAACATGGAGAATGGGATGGATGCCCGAATATTTTTGGTGACTTCAGCGAAGAAATCAATAGCTGCTTGGAAGAAGCATGACCCTTTTTCAGGTGTGTTACTGTTCTGCGGCTTCTGCCTCAATTTCTTTTGCTCTTGGCAAGAGCATTGCCTTCCTGTGCTCCTTGTTTCACCATGCTTATGATTTTTGAAATGAAGTTAAGATACAAAGGAATATATTGGGCATGAGAGCCTGTGTGAAGTTCAGTTTTTCTGCGCCTATTTGCCTCCTACAAGTCCTTTGATACCCCAGGAATCAAGTTTTTTCGTTTATACGAATGAGAGATTGTGCCTTCAACCTATCTCTTGGAAAAGCTGTTATGGACCAACCTTTGCCAGAGGCGTGGAGCGTCCCAAAACACAATGCCTCTGTCTAGCTCGTAAGCCAGTGTTTCAGGTGTATAAATAATCTGGCCAGATGCTTGAAAGAGGCTCTGTTCAATTCAACATTTAGCGGTTGTGATGACGATAGATGGATTAGTATGTGAAAAGATTGAAGATACTAGATCGAAAGAAAGAACAATGTGCAACAAACGAATTTACATGGGAAACTCGAGTATCGGGAGAAAAACCCACGACACCATCAGAAACCTGCTGACAATCCACTATGTGAAGAAAAGATATAGGAGATGCGGTAGCTATATCTCGTTATCATGTGAACATCTTCTCATACGAATATATATAACAAAATGCCAGAAATCCTAATCTCCTAACATGGGCTAGATCCAATTCACATAATAACAAATACACGAAGCTACGTCATATTAGATAAATCGTTTAGGTTTCGGGGCTATGAAATAGTCGACAACTTGAACAGTAACGCATATTTGTTGGAGTTATGAAGTAGTCGACAGCCTCAACAGTATGGGACTATGACCTTTCTTGAAAGCAATGCCGAAGAAGGGCAGATATAAGCCTTGAGCAAAGTGCCTCATCTATTCCGTGGACTTAAGTGTCCAAACCAATTCTTTTTCCTCGTAATATCGTAAACCCTCATCCATCAACCAATATGCAGTATATGCAACAAAATTAGAGCCCGTTCTCTGCTCTAATCCACCATGCTCTATCTGAATAATCAACTGCTGGATTATCTTTGGGACTGATTTCAGTTATTTTCTGGGTTGTCATTTTGATCTGCTAGTCTTGACAATGAATATAGATGCAAAAGTTGATCTTATTTTGTCCACAGTACTGACATCATGTTCCATTGTGTTGACTCAGAAATGCAACTCACTGGTGATTACACCTTGCTCCTTCCACATCCGCACTAAAGACATCGAAGAAGCTTTCTGACTCTGATGTTCGGAAGTTGAATCTCTCGTCTCAGGACAAGTTCATGACGAAGCTCAACTGAAAAAGCTCGGACTTGAATCACTTGATCTCAGAGATCATTGTCTTCTGAACAATGATCGGCATTGAAAGTTCAGTCAGGCTCGTTCTGGAAATTTTTTTCGCTATGATTTCTGTACAGGGTCTTAGCCTTGCCCCATATATGACGGTGTTATCGCAATTGGCTGAAAAAACTTCTTCGAAAAATAATTATCGTAATTAACAAAATAATAAAATATTTTAGAGACATTAGAGAAAAAAAGAGAGATTTTCTTCTCTTGAAAATGTGTACGTAACACCTTACAAATGAAATCTATTTATAGGACTCAAGGTAATTAATTAACATCTAATTTTTTCACATAATTAAGGTGATTAAGTCTAATTAATTGTCAATTACGTAAGTTCATTTAATAGTCTCAAAAGTAGGGAAGATATAAACAAAAATATTTAAGCTTAGTTTTAATTATTTAATTACAATACTCCCCTTGATGTATTTATTACCTATTAAGATTGTCTTGTTAAAATCTTATCAGAAAAAACTCATTGGGATAAAAACCTGAACGAAGAAAAAAGAGTACAATCTTCCTTTCAAACAAAATTTCCTTAAACATTGAAATTTTATTTAAGAAGATTATTAAGTCTTCTCATCCTTATTTTGTGTCTAAGCTTCATAAAAGTTGCTCGTGGTAATGGTTTTGTAAACAAATCTGTCAAGTTGTCACTTGAACGGATTTGTCGTACATCGATGACCCCATCCTTATGAAGATCATGCGATCAGAAGAATTTTGGCGATATATGTTTTGTCCTATCGTCTTTGATGTATCCTTCTCTGAGTTGTACGACACAAGGTGCATTGTAGATTGTAGGTTTTTCACAAAATGAAGATTTCATGTATATGCTGTATCATAAATCTCAATGATACACATTCTCGGCTAGTCTCATGCAAAGCAATGAGCTCTGAATGATTAGTCTCGTGCAAAGCAATAAGCTCTGAATGATAGTGAGTATACTGTAACAGATGAGATTGATTTGATTTTTTTATATTAAAAGGTTATCAAAAATATTTTGTAATTTTTTTTAAAGATTAATCAAATAAAAAAACGTTATGATTAATATAAAAAATGATAATATTCCAAAGAAAAAGTAAATGGAGTTTTAAGTACACTCATCGAGCCACAAACCCTCCTGTTTTTTGGCTTCATTTTTTTCATATCACTATCTGCTCAACTTGGGAAAGATACCATTTCAATCATTGATTTTTGGACCAATAATTGAGATAAAATACATCATAATATGTGTACATTTTTTGTATGTATTCATCATTTCCATGATTCCCCTTTCTTTTATCTTTATCATTGTGTTTAGGATTAAAAGTTCACCCTCAATGTGCGACAACCTGATCTCTATCTGATAATCAATTAGGGGTAAAAAACAAAGGGAAATCTAATTGAGGTGATTTGTATTGCAGAAATGTAAATTGTTAGAATAGGGAACAAAGTTGCCTGTAGTAGTCAGGCTGACTCTTTCGGTGACTAGGATTCAGATTCTGATGGTTGTAATAACCTTTCGTATTGAGGATACGTGTGAATAGATTCTCGAAACATATTATTACCATCTAGAATATTAGCTCGAGGGACTTCTTAGGTAACTGGACAGGGACTATTGGTATTGGCACTACTTTGCAGGAAGTATGTGTAAGATGGATAATTATGTAACAAGGGTAAGATTACATGCTTCTTTCTTCTTCTACATACACCGATAGCTTAGAGTGTTGGCCAGAAAAAAAGGAGGCGGGATTTAGCGAAAAAGTTCAAGGCTTTGTTACATAGAAGAGGCATAAATGGAGCAATGAGAATTAAGATTATAATCTATGATCAAGATAGTATCAGTGGCAGGTTGGGCCTTCATCCTCCTCCAATTCATAGCCCTCCTCAGCAAGTCTCTTGGCCTTGTAAGCATAGCCTCTTGCAAACACCAAGTAGACCAAGAAGTTCA
>JAOVYX010011435.1:0-33191 GCA_035668315.1 Drosera spatulata
CCCCTTATGTTTCTTCCATCTGCTTAGAAAGTATAGAATAGGAGGAGTATATGTATGTTCCTTTCCTACAAGGACATGCATTTTAGTAGTTCTTAAACTTAGGCTAATCCAATTGGATATATCTTTCATATGCATACTGAGCATTGAGTCTCATAGGATTCTTTTATTGGGTGCAATTAGTTTAATCAGTTATACAGTAGATTCATTTGACCGTTGACTGCCATCATAATCATCCATGCAATTTATCACTCCCGATATGAAAAAGGGTGACATGAGCTGTCAAAGATTCAATGTGAGTTTATTGTATGATTTCTAGGGCTTAGCGTTTGGATTATTATTATTACTATTATTATTCTTTTGCTGATTATTAATTGCAAATTGACAACTTTGATTAGTACCCCCACTGTACAATCAAGAAATGAAACAGGAAGGTGAAATACTAATGACCATTTGCTCCCTTCAGCGACATATAATGCTCCATTTTCAAGTGATAACTTATATGGAAAAAAAGCATTTGCAATTGTACCACAGTTAAACCATGTTGCAGTAATAACTTGCGCGATATTATTCAACATGCTTTGAACAAAATGTAGCAACCAGTTACCAACACAATGACTAACAATTCTACCAGCTTATGAAATAGAACCATTTTCTGCTATCAGAAATCTGATGCTTTATAATGCGGGAGTGCGGAAGAAATACCTGGATCTAATGCTTGTTCAAAATGATGCAACAGATGATGATGGGTTATCGCCTCCTAGCCCTCCGAAGGCCATAAGATCTCCCAAGAATGCCGTTGTCACCTTCTGGGGAATGCAAGCGATACAGGTAAAAGATCACGGGGATCAATCAGAAAACATCTTTCAACATGGCGGATGCTCATACAACTTACCCATTACAATATCTTCTCCTCACTCACCTGCAAAAGGGGAATGTACAATGGAGTGAACTCGTAACAAGCCTTCAATGGATGACCGCCTTCCGAGAGCTAATGCTGGTTGGCTATTTTGACTTCTTGCTGCTTCACAAGCAAGCGATGTTTACGTGGACACCTTCACAGTTATACACAACGACTTTTCAGCAACCACCTTCACGGCATTAATCTAGTCATCTCTAACCTCTTTGATCGGTGCAAGTGTAAGCAGGCCACCAGGAAATCTACATGGAACTAGATTCAATGTAAACCACTCTCATCTGCATCAAAATTAACAGCACATTTTGATCTAGGTAGCGGTTAGTGTTTAAATACGGCTGCGGAAGCTCGTATATCATCCCAAGCTATGCATAAGCACGCTATGAGACTTCAATGTACCAGTGTAAGAACATGTACAGGAGCACTCAAAATGAGAAACCAGTTTAGGAGATCACTAAAGGGCCGTCAACTTAGCTAGCAGCCTCTTAATGTGTGATGAGACCGATTCCTAGGTATTTTTCCAGTCAGTATGGTGATGCATCTAACATGGTTTGTAGATTCCACAATTTCATCGATTTGAATCCACATGTAATTGTCATCATTTACCCCGTTAATCAAATAGATAAAAAATGGGAGTAAATTTGGCACACCCCAAATTTAGTGCTAAAGACTTACAGTCTATAGCGGACATTGGGAAGGGATGATGAACTGCACACAACATTACCTTGCAAACTGAGAGGTTGTTTCCGCATAGAATATGAGAAGAAAAAAAAAAAGAATACTTCACAAGAGAAAGACATTTTCCAGCAACGGAAAGCATAGTACTTTAAGGAAATAACTCAAGAATACTTCACAAGAGAAAGACATTTCCCAGCAATGGAAAGCATAGTACTTTAAGGAAATAAGTCAGCAATCGAAACACATACTGACAACAATTGAAGAGCATAATCGACAAGAGGATGCATGGAAGCAGAAGCATGATGACAGAAATAGAAAGAATTGGCACGTTACCTGGGCTCCGTCGCATGGTAGCGTGGATGAAAATTTTCAATAACTGAATCCTTCTTCTCGAGCATGATGCTACTTCTGGCCTCTAAAATTACCACTACACAACCTCATTTAGTTCCGTATAACTCTGTCGCGGAAATGGGTTCAGAGTGTATAAATTCATGTATGAAGTAATCAATCTCAAAACTCCCAGATAATGCTCGTAATTGTTGCACGGCTTTTCCTCCAGACCAGAACTTGGATTCAAGATTGCTTCCATGTCCGAATAACCAATAGGATATGAATGAAAAGAGCCTCAATCACACAGAAGCTTCAGGTGTAGCAGAATGGTGAAAGCTAACCTTGAACATGAAAAATTAAGTAACTCATATTATATTCAACGAATTCATGTTACAACAAAACCAATTACCCCAAATCTGACGTCTCTCATTTTTCAGGAGTATTGGAGGTTTGTTCACTCAGGCTACTGCTAATCTCTTCTACTCTAGTGGGGGTTTCTGGGGACGAATTGAGATCGCCTTGCATCTTTTCATCTGTGCCTTTTGCATCATTACCAGTGACACCTTCCGTGAAAGAGTTGAAGGCAAGTTGGGCTGAGTAAACGAACAAACCGACTGAATTGATCCCAAAAACGAAAGTTGCAAGGTAGCATAACCCGTTAACAATAGTCCTGAAAATAGAAGCACAAATACATAAATTTCCTGCATTGTGCGTAGTGAATCTGAAGCCAACAAGCAGATAGATGCATTACCTTATTGTAATAGTAATTTGGCGAACCTGAAAATGCAAAAGCATTATTTTAGTTGAAGAGAATAGAGATGGTGTAAGCCAAAGACAAGCTTCAAAACTTCAGATGTGATGGTCAAGGACGCATCATATAAGTCCACAAAAAACTGTATATGCCTGTTGGCTAAAATGTCTTGAATCAACGAGAGTTAGAGATTGGATATAACAAGCGTACAATATCTTTAGCTTAAAAAGTTAAAACATGGTAATTGCATAACAGGGTGTACGATTGAATCTCATGAGTTATGAACAGCATGTGAACAGAAAAATCAACATTAACCATCGGAAGTACAGGAACCTACTAAGGGTAGTGGAATAACATACTGAAAAGTCATCGGAGATCGCTTGCCGATTGAGGGTAGCCTCCACAGTAATGGTGAACTTATATAGGACAATGGCAATTACACCTGCTGTTAATCCTCCTAACAATGTTTGAACAGGTGATGGCGGAGACCCTGGTTGTACAGACATATTTCCAATGGCTTTCAACTTCTCTAATGCTTCATCCTTCAATGGTTTCTTCACACCCGAGGACCTAAATTTCTAAAAACAATGAAGTCCAGTGGTCAAGCCTCTGCACATTTACCATGCACATAGAAAGATAAAATGAATTCAAAAAGCCTTGGGCAAATGAATTCGTGAACTGTATACTCTAGCATTAAGCAATCATCTTTTCTTCGAACATCAGCTGACAACAAACTGATTGAACAAGCCCACGACAGTAACTACACTAAGTCATAAAAGAGAACTAAAATCAATCAACAAAATACAGGGAAGGACATAGAATAACTGTTTGTACTCATATGAAGCCACGGAGTATATTGGACTATCTTGATCTCATAAAGAAAGAAGTTTTAACAGTAGGAGGCACTTAGGAAACCACCTCACCAAAACAACCTCAAACTTCTGATAACCGGAGGGAGATAGTACAAATTCCTACACACTAATAAGGGCTTCAAATGTATACGCTACAATGTAATGTCTCGCATCACATCTTGCACTCGTAATATGGCTACCAATATCCAATTTCGTACCAAAATGGTCACACCAGCTTTGGTTGCAGGTAAAAGATCTTGCTCGAATTGCTTGACAAAACTATTGTATCTCGATCACGGTGATCAGAATCGAGATTCTTATTAGGAGCTCATATAAACAAAAGTAAAAAAAATATGACAGTACCGTGGATACAATCGGTTTTGTAGAATCTAACACATGATATACTGCCACCATCCTCTGATCATTTACAGGGTACAATCATTCCTAGTTCGAGTTCAATTCTTTATCCTTAGGTCAGAGCTCGTAATTAAAACTAGATTGAAGCAATCAACCCACCGAAAACCAAAACTTCAATAAGGGCAAGCAAGGCTATACCATAAGTGGTCGTTTGGTGGTTCTTACAAGTGCTTATTGATACGGCTATGACTTCAACAAGAAGCTATACACAATAATAAGTTCAACAACAATCGAGGTATTCATAAGAAATGATCAGTGTTACCAGAAATGCTATTCGGTATGCTAGACTTGGTACATGGTACGCTAGCCCTGGCGTAAATTTTAAGGAATTTTCTTTTAAGTATTGCACCTCGATACACTGTACCCGGTTCATGGTAAGTGAGGGGGGGGGGGGGGTGAGAGTATTCTATAACTATGAAAATGATCGGGAGAAATGTACCTAATCTTATCCCTGTTGTGGACAATAACGATGGCCTCACACATTATTAGATTGAAAACATTCACTTAACTAACAACTCATGAGTCAGTTGGATCAGCTCATAAGCATACACAAACACCCACGCAATCACCATTCTCAATCAAACCCCTAA
This sequence comes from Drosera spatulata, assembly GCA_035668315.1. Taxonomy (NCBI): domain Eukaryota; kingdom Viridiplantae; phylum Streptophyta; class Magnoliopsida; order Caryophyllales; family Droseraceae; genus Drosera; species Drosera spatulata. Next base: position 4,531 of record JAOVYX010011435.1, read on the forward strand.
CCATCTCAAACAATCCATCACCACACACTCAAAACCCCAAACACAGTTCTCCAATTCACTCTCACCAGTTCCTTGGCATGCTGAGCCCGTCGCCGAATCGACCGGAAAAGAAAAAACGTAATCGCCCCAAACAGCACCACACTCGCTCCAACCCTAACCGGCGACGCCGACGTCTCATCCTCGGTCTCAAACACCGAAGGCCTATCGGGAGACAATTCCACCGGTCCGCCACCGCCGATATCCACCGAATCGACGTCGACGGCGGCGGCGGACATCGGTGGTCGTCGGAGGAGGAATTGGGGGCTGGTGCGGCGGCGATGGGAGGAGAGGGGATAAGGAGGAGGAGGAGAGAGAAGGGGGAGAGGAGAGGGAGAGAGGGAGTAGCGGAGCAGCAGCATCTGATCTGATGAATGACGGTGTTCGAGGGAGATTGGAGAAAAAGAACCCAGTAGGTTTCTATTGTAGGTTTTTCCTAACCGGTTGTTGTATGACATATTTAAAATCAATTTTGATGTATTCATTGTGTAGTCGATAGTTTTAACTATTTCTATAATCTGAACTTCGAGTGTATCAACGATCTCAATGTTTGTTGGATTTTTTAATCGGTTGCTGTAATCACTGTGATTGATTTAAAATCAATTTCGATGTACCCATTGTGTAGTCGATGGTTTTAACTATCTCTATAATCTGAACTTCCAGTGTATCAACGATCTCAATGTTTGTTGGATTGAAGAGAGGTGATATGAATGTTATATACAGTACTTATTATATTTCGCTGCTATCGATTAGAAGTGACAGAGGTTTCAAGGTTCTACTGATCGATATTAATAAGTACCATACTCCAGTCCAGACCTGCTTCTGACTACGTGATAGATACTGATCTAAAGTGAATGTGAAATCAAGTACATCGAAAATCTTGCAAAAGAAGTCATCAGTTGATTTGAGGGAATTAAGCAGGTGAAGGGTACAATGCATTTTATTCCCTTGATAGTTTACCTTTGTATCGGGCTTTCGCCCAGCCGAACATCTGTTATCACCAAGAGTGCAGATGTTAGTACTATCTGTATGCTATTCATCTTCACTATGCGAGAGAACACGAAAGAAATAACTAGAGATGATCACAAGGATACATCAGAAGTTTAACAACCTACATCAGAACTTATAAAGCACTGAACTGAATGAGCATTCTATGATTTGGTGATCTAGTTTGACGACGATGAACAAAGATGAGGAATATAACATATAGTCCCGAACATTATCAAGCAAACCCGTAGGATAAGACTTAAAAGTTCACTCGGGGAAGCGAGTCCACTTGCAGGAATGCATGATGATGGAGTCACTTTGAAACCGACAAAGCGGACAATTACTATGCTTCGTTAACCACTTCTTGACACAGCTCTTATGAAACAGATGCGAGCACTGTAGCACCTGAAACTTCATGTCGTTCTGAAATCCCTCTAAGCAAATTGCGCACTTCTCATCCTCATTATCCCGAGTCCTATTCACCAATCTCTTCAACAATCTCGGGGCCTCAAGAAGACCTGAATGATGCCAATTAGACCACGCATGCACCAAGCGCTTGATCTCGAACTCAAAGTACCTGCTATTGATATCAATCCGTGGACAGCCAACAGAACTTAAAAAACGGACACAAAAGTCAACCTTCATAAAGACCGCAGACGATGTAGAAATATCCCTAACTTGTACGCAGCCGGTAAATTTCTGACATGACATTGACATAATTTGTTGGGTTATTGTCTGAGATTTTTGGTGATATCTGTCGACTGCGAAGAACCATACTGGGTGATTATGAGCTTCGCTGAGAGTTTCGTGATCACCATAGGGTCATTGGAGGCATTATTGCTGCATTCGTTGTCATAGTCATCAATGTTACCATAGTGGTAGTAGAACTCAGCGGGATAAAGAGTGAAGTTGATAACAAAAGTCTTGGGTGGCACTGGTATTTCCGGTCCCTGGATGATCTTGTATAAGTACATGAAGGTTGAATCCAATACCGCCTTTGAATGCACTGAAGCCATGGCTGCTTGATTTCTTTGGCGCTGGTTTGTATGACGGATTGGATTAATAACAGGTCGGCTTATCTAATAGCCACGAGGATGATAAGATAGATGGAATCAAACAGTAGAAAAAGATAAAAGAAGTAAAAGTTAAAGAGACCCTATGATACAATATCTTTTGCTCTCTTTAATTAGATCTCTGAATATGGATCCTCTATTCTAATCTTATTTCCCAGTTCCCATTAATTAGTCCCCAATTTGGGATTATTTTACTAGGAATAAAAATCTGATCCGGTAAAAAATATATGCAATAATCTAACAACAAAACCAGCCTCATCTGATCTATCTTCTTTATCGAATACTAATAAGTTTACAAAAGATTATGGTATCAAATAAGATGCAAACTTCGGCTTAGCTTAATGAATCAAATACTAAAACCGGCAAACGTTCATATGGCATGCCACTCATAGAATTAGATGTGACAAGAAATATTCAATGATGGAGATTTTTTTAATTGATGATTTCTTTGAAATTTAGATGAAAAAGAAAAAATGAAAGCTATAACAAAAAAATTCGATAATCAATCAACTTAAAATCCATACCGTTGGATGCACCTTGCCACACTACGGTTGTATGTGACATGTCACGTATGTGTAATTCGAGAGTACAATGTGTACAACAATCTATTTCACCTAAGATATTGACTCCATAATCTAGCACCATTTTCCTTTGTGTTTGCTCCAATGCCGTGCAAAAAAGTATGAGCTGAACTTCAACAATGACGAGAACTAACTGTTCTGAGTTTTCTATGGAGGTATGAGGATGCCAGGAACCAATTCAAGAAATTGGTGAAATCGGCATCAGTATGAACATCTTGCAAGAATGACCTGGTAGATACACTGTCAAGTTCCCTTGAAACGTCCCGTTCAAGTCAGAGTGCTGAAAGAAAAAAAACAAAATAAGAATCAACAACCAAGTAATCAACTACGACACAGACTCGAATCCTCAGTCTCTACAGCATAGCTGCTCCGTTATAAGTGGAATATTAGTTTCCTTGCCATCCACATTTCATGATAATTACTTATCAGTTATGACCAATAAACTATGTGGTTGTGTAATACTACCATGTGTCGTATTTGAAAAGAAGAAGAAGAAGAAGAAATAAAAAAAATAGAGAGAGAGAGAGAGAGAGAGAAACAGAGGATGATTACCTGCCACAGATCTCTGGCTGTGACTGTTGCATTACTCGGGGGACCAATATCATCCCAGAAAGCTGGTATTCTTATGGTATTGTTTTTCCTGTTGACGAATAGAACAGCAAACCTGTTTCCGGAGAGAGGTCCAGCCCACACCTACATCAAAATCGCCACTATTATCAGTTAAAGTTCATTAACAAGTAGATAAAGCAATAGCAATGCCCTCTTGCTCCAAGTTTGAGTCCATTTACACGCTGGTTTCATTAAAGCAATTATCTTCTATAACTTTCAATAGAAAATAAAAATAAAAATTGGAATGGGACGAAATCATACATCTTGCTCTCCAAAGTTGCGAACTTTCCTTCCTTGCACGCCCATAGAATCTGCTCAAGGAACAGCAAGCATTGCACAGAAGTTCAGTCAAATCTAGAACAGTTACAGTATAGATATTAGCGGTAATATTCAGTATATTTATGCTACCTTGATTAACAGCGATTACTTCTGAATTGCTAATTATGTTCATTGTCTCCTTTGTCATATTGCGCACGTCACAGCCAATAAGGGGAGCCTGCAAAACCGGATGGCATAAGTTAATATCATCACAGATCACGCCATTTCAACAAGAGACAAAAAAACCCAACAATAATTAAATCGAAACGTGTTGAGTTGCTCTGCCTACTAAAATATTGGTTATTTTAAGTGCTATCGGTGGGATCAATAACACAAAGAGATTGAAACTGTGATATGTTTCAGGCGGAGCATAGCTGTGCTGACTACATCAATTTTTTAGATCCTTGCCGTCAGGCTCTTGCTTATGGTGTTTCTACAAGGATGAATTTTATAGCACCCTTATCCTGCTGAGCAAGAGTGACTCTGCTCTATTTAGACTTGCGCATGGACCAACAGGTCCAAGACACTCTTGACATGAGCATCCCGAAACTGAAGTATTAACTGCGCCCGAGTTTAAAACTTTTGACTGTTTTAGCATACCTTGGAGATTGCCCATATGCTGAAGTGCACCATATATTCTTCATAAGTCATCCCACCATTTCCAACTTCAAGCATATCTGGATCTGTTAAATGTATACCAAGCAGAAATTACATAAGCATTTGACATATGACCAAGCATAAAATAAACTTTCAGCGAGTAATCAAAGGATGAGTGTGAACCATTCCATGCGCCCGGCTTTGCAAAATCGGCATATAACTCATTAGCATCTGCTATATACAACATTCTGCATACAAAGGGGATATAATATAAGAGTTGAGAGAAACGAGAAACTCGAGCATCAACTGAAGCGAAACAGATAATATCATCTTGCATAGCTTTCCCAAATGTCCCTAATATCATCTGTTGTCCTCCAACTATTCCCATAATTACCAGCCCATAAAGCTGGATGCAAATCGCCCCTGTTGATCCAAGTAGCAAAAAGGTAATGTAGTTGGATATCAGCATTCAGTGTTATCTGTAGAATTGCAGTTTTGGAATTGTGGGTTAGTTCTCACCATTCGCAGATATTGTAAAGATCTTTCGTCCTGTACTATTCAAGGCATCTGACATTGCCTTATATCTGCACGAGAGAACTAAGATTGTTAGAATCACAATCAAAATAGCAAATTCAATGATCATTATCATGTAGGCTTTGCGGACCATCTACATGGGTTCTAGACTTCTAGTACATGGAATTTTTCCATTTTGTGCACAATTACGCAATCATTGAAAATTGCAACCCTTTGATATCCTTTGTATTGTGTCCGTTCCCGGTTTTACTGGTCTCCCTCAGCTCAATTTCCCATCTAAATAAATTGCCTCGTGGTTGTCATACGTAGCCTTAGAAGCCTATGCTGAGCATGCCCATTGCATCTCTTCCCAGCTCAATGCAGAGCAATTCCTAACTAAGATCTTATCTCATTAAGGATAATAGCAGTTAGCAGCAACCATTAGCTTATTCACGAGTTCAGCTCATTTTCTTCTTCACTCCATTATGTGAGGACTCCTCTCAGGTGATCAATTCTAGAAATGGCATTGACCAAGTGCCCTTCCTCAGCAACACGACTGTTAATTTGAATGCCAAAGTGGCTACATGAAGAAAAATGTTTGAAAAAAATAGTCTTAAAACCGAATACAATACAAAGGGGCTGATGTCTTGATTGTAGCAGTTGTCATATTTCAAGTAATCCACTCCTTACACAGCATATTGGTAGACCAATCACAAAGCCATACTAATGCAGGGGGAAAAGGGAATTCACGACCTCGAATCGCATCAAACGTTTTTTTAATGCATATTTTTAACACAGTCGTCTAATCAACATGAAGCAAAAAATCCAGGTTCCTACCCATGAAGCAAAAGTATTAGCATAAGCTTGCTCACGACCCAATGAACCAGGCATAGTTCCAGCACAAGTTTGATATCTGCATGAAATTAAAATAAAAATGAATCAATGACACAAGACTGGAGAAGATGTGTGGTAATTTAGAGGTCTGTTATACGTAGGAAGTGGAATACACATAATACTATTATACCCTGCCGAACTATATATCCCGAATTTTAGGCCCAAGCCATGAATATAATCCCCTAGAGCTTTCATTCCATATGGAAATTTCTTTGGATCGCCCACCAAATTATTCTGTTGACATCAAACACGAAATTTTAAGCCAATAAATCACACTAGCAATGAACATGTGCATCACCGTTTGCTTTTTCAGTTTTTTGCTTTCTTCTTCCTCTTCTCTCTTTATTATTATTATTTTTTTTATTTTTTTTGGATTTCTTTCTATCTTTCTTTCTTTTTCCCTTCCAGAACTAGGACAAGTTCTAGAGTAATATGGAAAAAACAAAAAATATTTCTTAACGGGCATTCTACATATCAGCACCTTGAAAATTGAATTTTTACATTTTCCCCTTGGAGTTAGCCTTCATGGTTGATTATTTCCAAACTTGAAAAAAAAAAAACATTTTACTACAAGTTTCCAAAATGAAACTTTTAAAATTTTGGGGTAAAATATCAACTATTTACATAGATTAAGGGATAATATCGATTTTGGAGGTGGTAAAAGGTAAATGCACGAGTACTGAGGAGATAATATATAGAAGCCCTTCCCTAAAAGTACCTTTACATATGGTACATAAAGAGAGTTGCAATGGGCGATTCACTATTTACTTGACTATAATTAACAAAGTACCTTTGTTGTTGTATAATAACCAATACTATAACCTATTTCAAGAGAATGAAAGAAAAACCTTAGAATCACGTCTTTTATAACCCCAACAGTCATCTGCAAATCATAGAATCACATCAGCATCGATTTAGAAAGGAAACTGATTAATTCTGAATAACAGTTGATAATACTCTGCAGTATTCTGACAAAAGGGGAAAAAAGAAGCGCAAGTCCACAAGACTTACCTAAGTTGACATATGAATAGCCAAGTTGCGCTAAACCAGCAGCGACCAGAGCATCAGCTATTGAAGACATTGAGAAAGAAAAATATACAATTAGAAATGTGTTTTGTAAGAATGTAATACGTCTTTAAGCTAAAGCTAATTAATTTGTTTTGCTACCTAAGCAAAAAAAATACTCTACCTTCTAGTTTTCAGTTTCCTATGCTAAATTTTTTTCCCTCATTAAAAGCTATAGTATGATAAGTAAATTCAGCATGTTACATGGCCAGCCCATACAAATCAAATCGACCTTGGCTAGCTGACTGATTCCGCTGTCAGTTAGGTTAACCTTGACTTATACAATTTTCGGTTGGCTAAGAAAGTCAACTTGGCCCTTGTAACCAGCATTAATCCCCCAGAGATCTTTGGGCCGCTTGTATCAGTGACCTTTGGACCACTCATATCGGCTACAGATGATTCCAACGAATCACACATCAACCTAAAGATTAGCTTGGTAAGAATTTTACTAACTTCCCAAGAAAGTGAAAATTTGATTTCCAGAGTTTGGAAACTTGCTAATCATAAGGTCACTTCGAACCGTACGCTCACATCAACCAGCAGAAAAGCAATTCTACAGAATTCATTTAGTACAGGAAAGTCTACCATGACTTGCATCCCGTCCAAAAGTTAAGGGTCAAAAGCTCATAATCTCAAATGATTAGAAACTAGATAAATAGAGTGAACATACCAGTTTGTTTAACGACGTCCGCGTTAATGTTACATTTGAAATGATTCCAACTATTCCACCTACAAACACAACAAAAAACATTTATCAGCATATACTTTTTCTGACTCCACTCTATTGCTAAATCAATATCTGAATTCAACTTTTGACATCAGAACATATATACAAGCAACTCTTCTATTTCCTTCGTTCAGTTTGGCGTTAGGAACCATCTAAAACTCAGAGTTGCAGACAAATCGGACAAGAAGACCGTAAATAAGAAAGAAAAATGGGAAGAGAGGTACCCCATGGGAGGAGTGAGGCCAACCGTATTAATAGCAAGTTTCTTTGCAATGACGACGGCTGCTGGTGCTAATCGACAACTGCAAAAAGATAAGCACAGAGCAAATACTACAGCTACAACTATGGAGATCCTGCTGACAGTAATGGAGATCCTGCTGACAGTACTGATCATTTTCATTTTGATCTGAGGATGAAGAATAGATAAGAACCAACTCCCTCGCTTCTCGGACACAACTGCATGTGCAATTATTTTTCAGCTCTATTTATAGTTCATGCCCACGACGAAAGGGTATCATTAGCAGCATCTACTCTGCTGACTAGCTGATGATATGCTTGTGCTAGTGAATCAGCCAAATCAAATAACACATGTGTTGGGTTGGTAAATCACTCTTGATGTTGGCAACTGGCGGCCATAGGTAGCAAGGACCACTAGGAGCTTCAAATAACAGCTGATCTTGCTTAATCCGCATGGCATCTGTAGAGTGGTGACTGGTAACAATTCTTCATAACTAACTAAATAACCCTAGTTAAGTGTATTTAGGCATTTGAGCATGCAATATCCGATTCAAGAAGCAATCAACCTTATCTCAAACATCCCATGGCTAATACTGTCTTGAAATTGGTTTTCCCATCATTGTATTCACAGTTATTATCAAATAAACAAAAATAGAAAAATAGAAAGAAAGAAAAAAGTCCAGAATGTAGTAAATTATTCATCGAGGCATACTCTATATTTAGGGAGAAACCAAATACTCGTACAAGATGAAGAAACCTTATAATAAAAAAAATTAAATAGAAAACATAATATCAAGTTAGTCGCTCTAAACTAGTAAAACAATAACAATGACCAAGTGCTTGAAATTACAATATCCTAACAGTTATGTTTTTACATAATTAGGATATGACCATAAGTGCGTGAAGACACGACAGTTTTCTACACACTATGGATAATGTGGGTTAGATTCTAGCACAAACAAACAGGATCATTAATATACTCGGCAAAATCCAACAAAACAAGTCCACGGTTCTAAATCATGAGACACAAAGAAACATCTCACAGAAAGGACAACTCACAAGCGCCCTAGAACAATAGCAAAATGAGTATATTACATGAAGGTCAATAACATTATGATTGCGAAAAGGAAGCAGAAAATACATGTAGGGGTATTATATTCTAGATTACTAGGGCCATGATTAACAATCCCAGATGCCACTTTTTGGATTCATTGTCCCAAACAAAGATCAAACAAGCAGCGAAACAATATCCATCTCACCTGGTAGCCGTAATGCAAGCAAGAAATTTGACAATGATGACAGATAAATCATTACTTGATGCTCAAAATCCATTACATCTTCGGAAATACTTAAATTAGAAGGCATCAAGTGGTAACTGTTTGTCATGATCAGAAGGTCGTTTGCCAAGTTTCCTAGATGTTATGCCAACTACATTAACCAATAAGTCCATAAATAATTAACCAATAAAACTAAGAACTTTCAAGAGACTGCACAAGAATGATTGCCATGGAAGTGTTCTATTAGGAGGAACGCTACAACTCTATTGTAGGTAGTTTCTAATGAACTCACTTTTGCCCCTTCTAACCACTCGGGTTTTCTTCTTTTCAATGATTTGTGGGTCTATCTGTTGCGAACCTTCGACAGACAGAACTCATCCAAAACAGGTAACCTCGGAGTTTGAAGTACTTGTCACATATGTCAAGTTCAATGGTGACTTCTTGTTGTATATCCTTGTATGTTACACCTAACTAATTCTTTCCTGTTAGCTGCTTTTACATATGAGATTCAAGTGGTACCAATTGTCCACGTAAGTTGTACCTAATTAATGCATCCCCATGGCTGGTTTGCATTTTCATCAGTCAGATTGCATGACACCCTAGGAATTCTGATCACCTACCCTGCAAAGCCAACATAATAAAATCTCAACTATGGTCCTGAAAGAATTTTAGAGGAAACAGTTATCGTCGCCACCTAGATAGATATGGGCATAAGTATAGGTATATATACATTAATGATTAATGTTGCCACTTAATTGAACGAGACACATTCCAAGGCATACAGATCAAATATTATCGACAGCAAACTACATGTCGAAGTTGGATTCTTGGGAAAATGATCTTCCATTAGAGACAGTTAACTAACCACTATGCTATCCACCTAGAACGACAGCACGTGACTAATACACCTTTGAGTTCTCCCAACAGAGAGTTCTCAGCCTATGATATTCTAAACCATTTGAATGTACAAATTGGGGGTGTGGAAGACGGGAAAAATTGGTCAACAGAGAGATTAAGCCAAAGCTACTATTCACATATACAACAGGAAGCCACTACAGAAATATAGTTTGTTGAATCGTTCAACAAACAGAAATATTAAGAAACTTAAGTAAAAGGAATATAACCTTAAATATAAGGTCCGAATAAGACTAGAAAAAGAAACGTACCCATATAATCCCGTCAAATACGGGATATGAGAAGAATGCCCTCGTAAGACAAGGTGATATACACAACGTTATCTCTATTTTTACATAAAGAGACTATTTCCTGTATAATTCCCAAATCGACCGAGTCGGAAAAAAAAATCAAAACCATGATTTCCTGATGCCTTCAAGTGTCGAACCCCTAATCTCACGGTTAGAAGGAAAACGATTTATCAACTTCTCTTGACAAAAAAAAAAAAAAAAACAATTTGAAGGGGAAAAAAAAAAGAGGCAAGATGTCCTTTACAACAGTTGATCTTAACCAAGTTTATGGGCATGACATCCGCAAAAAACCCCAAATCCTTGAATCAGGGTAGTTGTCTAACATATAAGTATATTTGTTTGATACTCCCATACCTCAACTCATATTCACCCTACCAAAGAAAATTTTTTCAAGGCTTTCCTGTCATTGGTGGGAAACATCATATGGACACAGATCTAAAAGCAAGGACACAAAGACGAGAACAAACAGAGCATTCAATACAAAAAAACCACAAGAAGAATGATATCAGAGGACACCCAGATGCACTGGAAGCGTTCTCTGAGGACCAATTCCAATAGAACTATTTGAGATTCAGGAGTCTTATCATATGGAACTGGTATCCTCTGTGCTCCAACACCTGAAGCCATATTATTCCATAGTAGATCTGACAACAGAAGTGTCAATTCTCCCACAATACCTGCGAGTCGCGACAGAGAAGCGAATGAAGCATCCCATAAGAAGAATCCAAGGAAAAAGTGAGTAAACAATGAATAGAAAAGTGACATATACTATGCAAGTCCAAAATTTTAGAAAGATCATGACCGTCTCCAATAGGCTTTTCATCCCATTTGATGATGGGTACTATAGGAAGCGTGCTACTGACAAACACCATCACAGCAGAAGCTTTTGCTTCCTCCACTGTGAGGTTCATAGTTTTTACACCACTCAGTGTTCCCAGTTCAACCAGCTTGATCGCTAGTGTTAGAAGCCTCTTCGCCGTGCAACCGCTGAGGATCTTATCGAAGGAAGGCAAGATAAGCTCCTTATCATGGGTTACAAAAGCGACGTTCACATTGGGGCCCTCCGCAACATATCCTTCATCATCAACCCAAATAGAGGCAAATGCACCCTTCTCCTCAGCTTCCATTTGTGCGAGCACATTCGGAAGATAGTTCACGTTCTTCATAGTAGCGAACATAGGTGACTTCATTGGGATCGATGATGTTATGACGCTCACCCCCTCTCTGCACTGCGAAAAGTCTTCATTTATGACTATGGCATAGAATGCAGAAGTGTAACCTGGGGTTGAGAGCAAAAAGTTCCCAGGTCCAGCACTCAGCCAGTACCTGAGGGTCCCCTTCTTACACTTTGATGCAGCGGCAAGCTGAATAAGAATGCTCCTAAGAGCTGATCGAGGATATAGACGATATCTTAGCCACAGCTGCTGATTTAAGAAACCGGTCTAGGTGTTCATCGAGCTCATAAAGAAACCTACATGGTAGAACACAACATTTAGATCTATAATGTGACTTAACCACTGTCACCAGGGGAACAAACGTGATTTCTATCTGGGATCACTAACCCATCAAAAATGATAGCAGTGTCGAAGACACCATGCCCCCTATGAACCATATGATCATCTATGGGTATCACCATCAGAGCAGGATCAAAGATAATACCACCAAAGGTACTGGAGTACATAGCACGATATGGATGGTCCTTCACTGAATCCCACCTCTGATGCAGCTTTTCAATCAACTGCAATGTAAAAGGTAAACACAAAGTGATGCTTTCAATGATCTAGAACGCCACATGGATAAGACGGCATCATTCTCCTCTTTCAATGCCCTCCTTGAGATCATGGAAGGCCGTGACATACGTTAGGATTTCTTTCAGAGTTCTCTCAAGCCTTCGTCTTTCTCTCCCGGATAATACTTTTAGTATTTCCCATCTCCTTGCAAATGCTTCGGCACATCAAGTTACGCACTTATACAACCTGTTAAAGATACTAAGGATATTGTGGTCCTTCAATCAGCAGCTCGAGTTTTGGCAGAGCTGGCTACTTAACAACTACTCACGCATGTTATGAATGTCACGAGTTCAAATCCAACAATCCCACAAGCCCATTCGTGCAGGGGGATTATTAGAGATACTGATAATACTGCAGGAAGTACCACTAAAGCTTTATGTCAGAGTTCAACAACAACCACCTAGACAGGGTTCAGGTCAACCTAACCCAAACCAAATTCATCCCACAGAAATTGCTTCTCAAAAACCCACAAATCACATGCAATTCCAATAAACGGGTGATTTAGAAACGCAAAACCCATTACACACCAAATTGAATCATCAACATTTCAACCACATTCACCTCATTCGAATCCAAGAACACATGAACCTTCAATTCCGACCCATCACTAGCCCTGGTTTCCTCCATTCCACTCTTCCCCAACACAAACTTAATAATCAAATCAAATCAAAACCAACCCATGTCAGCCCCAACTGACCCAACATGTAATCGATAGAATTGACTGAGAAATTGAAGATTGGGGTGATACTGGAAGTGCCAAAGATTGAACCTTTGGGTTGATTTGACAAAAGGGTTTCGGTGATTTATCAAAGGGAAGCGCTGAAATGTGATGAAATGCGGTGAAGGGTAGCGTGTTGCAGCGTTGGTGTGGATAGAGATTGAAATCAACTTTCAAAGCACTGTAGCCGTAGAAACACGACAAGATGAACGTAGAAAGACATGATATCGGGTTGTAATTTGTACTGTAAATCGAAACAGACCAATGATATGGAGCTTTTTCGCTTTGTACCAATTAACCCTGTCCCTAGGTTTTGAACCTTTATTGTGTGTGGGTCGGGTTGATCCGATCTTAAACTTTGTTAAGGACGGATCGGTCAGAACTTGGGTTATCCATATGGTCAAACGACACAAAGGCTCGAGTTAGGTTCGGATTTTGAAAGGATCTCTATAACCCTAGGACTTCATAATAGGATCTCGATTACCCAAAGGCTGCCCATATATATAGTCCAAGCATAGTAGATCAAGTTAAATTAATCAACATGACACTAGCATAAAACATTTGACTTAATATGTACCCATGACATTTAAGTTGGGTTCTTTCATTAGATCGATGATGTCCAACAATGGGTGGTTCCAACTGATGTTTAAAATACGTTACTACAGGTACTGGGTTGGAGTTAGCGGTTTATCCCCAATGGCCCAATCCAAATGCTAGTCAAGGTTAGGGTTTCATGTCCTCCCTGTTCTGCATCTCATCTGGTTAGGTTTCGATAACGTTCATCTTTGCTGGGATTTTCTCTTTTTCCTTTCTGCTTTATCTGGATGTTTGTTAAGTACTTGAGTTAGAGTTGAGTGATTTGAATTGATTGGCTTTGCAAATCTCACTACTAGCTTGATTTGTTCATCGAATCATTGGTTTCATAATGGAGTCTTGGACTACGAGTCTACGGCCATTTTGGCATTTGGGACCTTGATTTTGGGGGGATAATCTTGATAATCATACTTCTTTTTTTCCAAGGGCATCTCCATGTAGTCGTGGGCTCATAGTAGAACACAGAACATTGCATGTAGGAATAATTTCAAACGGCTCCTGTTGTTTATGTCGCTTGATATTGTGCTCCGAATGTTGTTGGATTGTAGATTGAAAGCTAACTTCTTGATCTTCTGAAATTGAATCGAGTTCAGGGATGTTCATGAGCCATATTTTCACCCTAGTCTCCATGGTGGCCAGAGTTGTGAAAATTAAAGAGATGTTCATGCTCGTATGAAAAGCGATGATGCCCAGGAATAAACGCTCTCAGTAAACAGCGCAGAAATAAACGCTCTCAGTAAACAACATCAAGTAGATATGACTTGGCACGGTATGCTACTGCGGACTCTATATCATAGTAGGCAATGAGTTGAATAGGTTTTGTTATCTGCCATTTTGACGGTAGTTTTATCTAAAGCTAACAAATATACTCAGCTATTAACCTTTTGTATTTTCTATTATAATCTGTCAATTATGAATTGACTCAATGATAAATCGCTTTCATTTTTAACCGTGAGGTTAAGGACAACAGAAAATAACCTCTTTATATAAAAAGAGTGATAAAACCGTGTACATCACAACCTACACTTGATAAAATTATGTTTATACGTTCCTTTCTTTTTCTTTACTCATTATTATAATCTGGAAATTTTCAATGGACGGTGAAATGAAGCCACGTTGGTTTGAAGTAATTGTACTATTCTAGCACGAATAGTTTCGTGTGCCTGCTATTCGATTTACTTCGAACAAATATGTTCAATAACTCACTGCTTCACTATAATCTGTGCCTAGTTACACTTGAGAGTTTGAAACTGGTTTTAGAGGCGGGTGCTCACTGTGCTCATAATTTCTTTGGTTTCCTCCTCTGCACCGTATCACGTCGATTGATAGATGTAAGATGTTCTATTCTAGTTGTGGTTGATTAGCATGCCTAAGACAGAATGACTTCATCCTCCTCAATCCTTCTTCGAGGGAGGCTGGCTCTACAGCAAAGGTAACGCGGAGCCAGTTCTTCAATCCAACGGCTATACCTGCAAATGAATCATTTCTACCTTCAGTTTGAGGCATCTGCTAAAAATGACTTGGTTTAAAACTCAGAAGATAGTCTCTTTATCCTTTCATCTAAGTAATCGAGAATCAAGGATGAGTCAGCCTTGTTCCGCGGAAATTTAAGGCTTTGAACAAACTCAGGTCTCGCCATAACAAATTAGTCTTGTCAAAGTGAATAAGTGCTTACCTGGAAGAACGACTAGAGACTCTTCTTTGGCTAGTTTGAAACAGAAGTCTATGTCGTCCGTTATGTCTCGCAACATTGATAGGTTCAATTTCACCTGTATCATAACAGATTTCGAGTTACATGAGTTAAGAATTCTGTCTTGCTTGGACGCAATTCTGGACAATGAGTTCAAAAGGATTCTCTGATTGTCTCACCATAACAGCCATAGACCCATCTGGTTTACTTGGGCAAGCGAGGCATGGTATCTCGTTTATACCATCAAAACACCTATCTGAGTTTTGCTTCAGTGTGTTGATGGTTCTTCGATAGAAGGCCTTGTCGGTTTGCTCTAGGATCCGTGGCACTGCTGCCTGGCATTCCAGAAATAGGATGAGTTAGGCAATGGTGATGAAGTGAACCAATAACTATCCTTCTAGACGACAGCCTAGGCCATGTTGTTGGGATCCCTTTTCTCACTTTTACGAGTTCTGATGCAAAAGCTCAGTTTTATTTACAGTTTTAGGCATGTACCTGGATGAATGTTGCAGGTCCTCCATAGATATCGAAGTACTTCTTCAAGCGCTCAATAATCTGTGGAATGTACAGAAAACAATCATCCCTTGGAGAGAACAATTAGAGTCCTTGCAATCAAGCCGCGGCTTTTGGCATCAAAGTTAAGGTTCTGATTCTACTGAATCAGAATTTGCCAAGCTATTTCTCAACTGTATTATATTCAATTGATTCGCTTCCCTTATTGTTAAGATCAGGTAATGCGGTATGTGCTCTAGGAGCCCGGATCAGTCTTCAGCTTCACAGTTTGATCACTATCTGATGACACGGACTGTCTTATATTAACAGGCAAGAGTTCGATATGATGATGCCGAACCTTAGGATCTTTGAATGTGCCGCTAGGATCAGTCATGATGAACCAACCAAGTCTCCAGCCAGGAACTAGCCATCTCTTCGACAAGGATCCGAGTGTGAAAATGGGAACAATTGAACTGAATACTCCTATGGGCACAAACGGTTTATTCCCAAATGCGAGGTGCCCATATACTTCATCCGCAACCACGACGATTCCAAGCTTCTTTGCAGTCTCTGCTATCTGCATTGAGAAAAGAAGATCCAGAATAAGACCCTTGTTTGTTTCAAAACTCTTGAAGTTCATGCGTGATTAAGATAATCAACCTTCTTTAAATGCTGATGACTATAAACATTTCCGCAGGGATTTCCAGGATTTATGATCACAACCGCAACGGTGTTCTGATCAGCCAGAGCTTCGACCTCAGCAAGATCGACTTCCCATCCGTTCTCTGGAAGAAGATCATAGTGCCTGACGTCTAGATTTCTGAATGATGCACAGAGCTCATAGATTGGGAAGCCCGGCCTTGGAAGCAATATGTTAGCACCTGGTCGAGCAAGCGTTGACAGAGCGATATCTATGGCTCCGGTGCAACCTGACGTGATGAATACATCCTCGGATGATAGCTCATATGGCAGATCATGCGACAGGTAATCCGCTATTGCCCTGTAGAATATGAAGTTAAGATTTCGCATCAGTTCATTGCAATTCATTCACCAAGTGATGTTTGTTCTCTACATGTTACACAATTTTTTTGGGTTAGAAAATAATTTGGAGTGTGTTTATCTCATAGAAACAAACCTTAGATAAGCCTAATTGAAATATTCGTTTACGAACTGTTACGACAAGAATTTGAAGTATAGGAAAGATTGCTACCGTCGCGCTTGCGGGAGCCCGGATGTAGGAGCATAACCATTGAACTTGTTGGAACAAAGGGCATCAGAAACCGCCTCCCTGGCGACCTTTGTGGTCGTGAAGCAAGTGTAGGCGGTCGGATCTCCCATCCCCAGAGATATGACTTTCTTCTTCTCGCCCTCGTCGATGTACGACATTATGAGACCGATCATCCCTTTGATCGTTATGTTCTGTGATGAACCAGTCTCTTGCTGTTTCCTATGATCTTCCATTGAGGGTAATCTCTTTTTGTTCTTCTTTTTCTTGATTCTTCGTCTTTCTCCTCTTTGTTCTTCTTTGTGCAGGCCTTTGAAAAGATGCAGGAAAGCAGAAATCAGACACAAGTGAGGTATTACTGTTTTTTTGTTTTTGTTTTTTTTTTTTTTTATCAAAGTGAGGGACTATCGTTGAAAAGGAAAAGGAAGATTGTGTCGTATCAAATGTGTATTTAATGAAAAATAAATGGTTGTGATTAAACGATAAAAAATGAATAATTAAAGATTAAAAGATATTTTTTTAATTTCAATCCTTGATTTGTGTTGTTTTAATCTCAATCGCTTATTTGTTACTACATGTATCCATGTCATGACACACACTTCCTCAACCCTTGTTGAAAATATATAATTTCTCATCATGATTTCGATTCGTTATTCATATAATTTTATTTTATTAATAAAAAAATTAAGATCATGTTTTGTTTATGGGGCCTTATTTCATTCCAAAAACTTTATAAAGAAATCAATAATATCTATTTCATTAAAAAAATTGTGATATTCAATTTTTATTTTATTTTTACCATGTTTCTTATCTTTCCTCGTGTTTTTTAATAATTATTTATAACTTATTGAGGATGTTGCTGTATTAATATTTGCAAGAATCGAATTAAAACAAAGCAAAACTTGCATGATCTTGTGAAATGAAAAATATGGTGAGATAAAGAAATATGAAATGCATGTCTATTATAGTATATATTTATAACGAGGAGATCTTTTTTTTTTTTTTTTGATCCTTGGGATGCGGGAATGCAATACCACTTGTGGTAGCGTAACGAAGTTTGTACGTTAGTATGTGTGAGATAGCAAGAGGAAAGAGATGTTTTTGGGAGTTTGTGGTATAGTTAAGATTTTGGTGTCTATCTCCAGCTTGTTGATTTGAGCCACACAAAGTTTGTTTGGCCGCAAACGTAGGATGTGTTTGTGGTGTGTCCAAACGTAAGATTTCACGTGTTTGGGGCGATTCACTTGCGTTGGTATGTTCTTTTCTAAACGCATAGTTTGGCAGCGGGGACTAAAACTGTAATCTCAACTAGAGCTGCCGGAGTACAATAACAACAACCCAATATCCTGTCATAAACAGGTGTCCTAGAGCGCAATCCATAATGATCCCGCTAAGCTTGTATTGGGAGGGTTTAGTTTTCCCTCAGCTGTTTAACTGTCTCGTGGGCTTCCTTTGGAGAAGGCATCTCGAACAGCCTGTCGTCTACGCCCAAGTTTAAGTCGAATGTTATTCGTAGGTTGCGTCTCTATTGCTTATAATCCTGTGAGGTTGTGTCGTAACTTGTGTGGTAATCGTGTATTTGATTGTTCTTTGATCGATCCTAATATGAACTGACCTCTATTGTCGTTTGATTCGTGAAACCAGGACGGCGGAGGCGAATGCATGGAAGAGAAAAAAATCGTGCTTGTCATTCTTTCTCCGTCGATTATGACCCCTCATTGGGGAATATGACACCGTTGTCGCATTGACGGCATTTGTACGAAAAAAAAAAATACTAACATCTATATTGCTCATCTGTATAATTAATTTTACAGATTAATTGGAATTGTGAGATACCACATTGTTATGTTACACTTCTATCTGCTTCAACTTACACCAAACCCTGATTTGTTCGCTACAGGAATCGGTTACAGATACTTCTATACTTCATGGGTCTATCTAGACTCGAATCCAAATATGGATGTTCTAATCCAAACAGACGGAACATTATAGTTTAGAAGATTCCTGAATGGAATGATGGTCAGATAACGATGAAGGGAATGCATTGCAAATGTGAATGGAACTTACAGTCACGAAGCCACACTAGTCGGAGAGGATACGGAATCCCTGAAAGATCCTAGCTTGCTTGCCCGAATCTCGTTATGTATGAATGCGAAGATCAACAGTTTGGGTCGTCTACCATACCCAAAAAAAACAGTTTGGGTCGTCTAACTTTGGAGAATGTCGATCGAGCAATTTATGACCAATGTGAAATGAGCACAGTACGAGTTGAGTACATGTGCTTGAAGTGCATATGTGGTGAAGCATCAGAAAGCCAAAAACCCGATTGCAATAATATGTTCATGTTCATCTGTTACAACGTTTTTTATACGACATGAATATTGACACGTTGGAGTCTTATCGTATTGGTTACATCGAATCAGTGGTGGGAGAGACAAGTTGTGCCTGTGGCGTTGTTATCCTAAGTTTCAAGAAAATATGAAATTGTATTCTAAAGATCAGTTGAGGATTCTTGCACGACTGTGTATGGATATGCACACAGTGATCCGCATCAGAGAACTTCATCGATCGATGGGGTCGCTGTTATCCAAACCTGCATGGGTCGAATTCCAGCTTGCAAATAAGTTTCGCATGGACTAATTTTCAGCCAAAAAACGACAAAACATCAGAAAAGATGATTTTGAGTCCTTTTTTCTTAACCCAAAATTTGGTTTGTATATAATGTAGCTTGTGATTCTTAACCGACATTGCTTACCAAGATATAACGATACTTATCCATCGAGATTGACACTGAATGACTGATGAACATTGGGATTGACTATGTGGTGTATGTGCTTGAGAAGATCAAATGACCATATCAATTTGTGCAATTAAAGTTCCAATAACATTACAACTTACAAGTCGATACTCACACCGAGTCAATCAGTAATGGTACGGTGAACAGTCATATCGATTTCATTTCAAATACTCCTTCCGTCTCAATTAAATTATAACGATTTGATTTAACATGATAATTTTTGTGTGTGTTGGATTAACAAGAAATGATAATTTCGTCATTGTGAATATGTAAGATAAAGAAGAGAGAAAAAGAAAGGATGGTATGTGAGTTGATGTGATATACAATAGAGATATTTTGATATATTTATGCGAAAAAAATTATTAAATTTGAAAATATTATAATTTGAATAGGACATTAAAAAAAAGGGTTATAATTTAAATCAGACGGAGGGAGTATCATTTTAGACATATGGGCAACTGGAACAATCTCAGATTTAGACTTGCATACCAAAAATAAGAACAAAGAAGTATAGATTGAGGTAGATCAAATACGCATCAAATATACGAAATCAGCCTATGTTTTCGAATTGCACATGACTTGTTTTTTTTTTTTTTTTAAAGCGTCCGATTGGACTCCAAGTTCCATTGCTTGATCAGGACTTGTTAATTGATAAAAACTGCTACTGTCCAATGGGCCTGGACAACAACAAAGAACACATGGGCTCCTTTTAGGCCCAAACGAGAAAACACACTGTCAGCCCAATCCAACAATCACAACCTCTCAACTCAGCGTCTGGCACGCCAAGCAACGAACCCAAATATGGCGACTCGATCCATGTGATCGCCAGCGGCGATGGCGGAATCGGGAATCGGTCCTGTGAGCGTGGACGCCGACGGCGTTGTTTTGACCTCTTAGGTTCGAGTTCTATCTTCATATACTTGCTGTTGTGTACTAAGGTTTTGATTAGGGTTTAGTTCATTGTGGTGCGTTTGATGATGAATGATTTGAGGTTTCGATGAGATTTCTATGTCTCGTGGTTTCTTTTTGCGATGCTCGTTGTTTTGTTGTGTGAGTATTTTGATACATTTGTGGAGGAGTTGGTGGTTGGATTGGTGGCTTATTGTTTTATAATATATGGAATGTAGGTGATGCTATTGGATTGAATTGGTTTAGTGGATTATGGTAATTAGGATATTGTAACCTAGAGGAGTTCAATCTGGTTTGAATTTAGATTTGTCGGAGTTGAATCCATTTGTTGGATACGGTTCGACAAATTGTTGGAATTTGTTGTTAAATTATCATTCAGGAGGAGCCTTCCAAAGTAAGTCGACATGCTTTTCTTTGTTAAACCAGATTAACTATCGGTATTGCGGACTTGTTACTGCAGCATCAATTAACATCATCAACTTGTGCTCCAAGCACATGAGACTAGTTTTTTCAACACAAGCGATCGGAAAAAGTTACTTGTGTTGAAAGAATTAGTCGATGAGTATATAGAGTTGCAATAGTTGTAGTCAGTTTTAACTTTTGACTAGTAATAGTACTATAAGCTATGATATCAACGAGCTTTTGTCGGGTTGATGATTCTGAGAGCTGTGTCTACTATTATGATTCGAAAGCTGTGATGGGTCATAGTGCTGCGAAGTTTTGATTGATATCTAAGGAACCGAATTTACAAAGTTTATGCTTGTTGGATGAGTTTGGGGCTTTGAAAATGAAAGGAAATCACGATCCAGTGCGTCCATACTCTTCGTTTAACTGTGCAAACAGTAATGCTGTCATAGAAGTTTGGTTATTTTCATGTACTCTTGATGGGTTTCCCTAGGTACATGCGTCTTGTGTTACACGTTAGTCGCTGTTGCAATATAGATGTACAGCATTGTGTTCAGAGCATCTACATTGGTGCTCTTTTTTCCCTCTCAATCTCTGCAAATCTGCTGGTTTCAAATTCGAAGTCTCAAAAAATGGCACAACGATGATCTTTTCTTTTGCTCAACATTTGGATAAGTTCCATAGCAAACTTCTCCGTTTTGAGTTTTACTTTGAGAGTCTCAATATAGACAATGTATTTTCATCAATCTTGTTTTTTCATTTTTCTTCATATAACAAATTTCTTTATCTCTCTTATTTTTGTTTTTGTTTTTCTTTTTTTAAATGGGTGTGTTTTGAGTCTATCGTTGTGAATATTACGTTTTGAAATCTCTTAAAAATTTTGAAAGTCTCCATTTTCTACTTTCCACGTCAACATTATTGAGTTTAGAGATCATTGTAGATGCTCTTATATGATGAAATTTCCTCTTATACACGTGGACTAAACTTTGTAGTACTCTCTTGAGGCTTTATAAGTTGTGCTCAGTGGTGAGTGCTGCGCTGTGTTTTTTCTGTGGTGAATTTTGATATTCTCAGTAAATGACGACCAGGCTTGATTCTACGAACTTGCGTGGTGGAATGTATGTAATCATGAACATAGGTGTAAAGTGGTTAAAATAGGAATATAACCGCATAGGACAAAGGACTTTGACGTGGTATAAGAAGAAAATGCTTCTAGGAACTTTTTATGTGCTAGTACTTGAGTAGAGTTTCTCACAAAACAGTAACAAAGTAGCATGTCACATATCCGTCTTACGAACAATTCACATCTGTCTTAATATATATGTGTCAATTCAAACTTCACAGATTGTTTGCGCACTACTAAGGATGCTACGTCACTTATGACTAATATACTGAAGTGAATATAATAATACCAAGTTAATGTCAAAGAACGACAATTAATGCGTTGGAGATATATATGAATTAGTTTATTCATTATCAAAATATAAAAAATAAACTCCATTATTATAAAAATAAATTATTTTTTAATCAAAATCCATATAAATTTAACACATACATAAAATTTTGTGTCGAGTCAAAACATTTCGATTAAAATAAAACGGAGAAATATTCCCTTCATTTCATAATATAATCAAGATTTGTCTATTTAGATCGTCTCAAAATACATGCAACATATCATATTTAGTAATTTTTTCATATTGAAAAAATATCAAAATAATCATCATTTGTTACGGTACATTCATTATCTTTTTTCATAATTTTTATAATAAATCTTATTATTATTATTTTATTAAATTTTACATAAATTCACATATGTAAGATTAGGGTTACCTCAGTATTTTGGAACAAGGGAGTACTTCTTTTATGATTGAAATTGAGCAATGTCAGATTAAAGATTAGAAACTTGTGTTTCACGTCCTCCTAGCATATAGCTAGGCTGCTTATCTAGCTCCCTACTCTGACATATAGGAATGCCTGCTCAGTTTTCTCACACACCCGCACGCATACTCAAAACCAGAGCCAAAGCAGAGAGCCAGAGCCCTCTTCACTCCAGCATCTCCCACTCCCCTTCTCACATCACTCTCTGCTCTCTGCAGATATCTCTTCTCTTCTTCCTCTTTACCCACGATGGGGTCTGTGTGAGTAAAAATATCACAGAAAACGAGTGAAAAAGCCTCACCTCAAGGCAAACTACAAGACACTTGACATTGTTCTTCATTCAATTCTCTCTCTGTTTTCACAATTCCTATCCCCTATAATTCCCCACACTTGTTTCACCAAATCCCCATCACATATGCTGTCTTTTCTCTGATGGTTATCCCTCAAAATCTGAAAGTTTGAGTCCTTGAAATTACCCATGGGCAACATTGATGTAGCTTGAGAGTTTTGGTGTTGGGTTTTGCTTTTTGGGTCATTTGAGGTGCTCTTGATCTTATAGTTTGGGGTTTGTTCTTGTGTTTGGTTGATGATGGATCCATTTCTTGGACAGCAAGTGCAGCAGTATGGTGGAGATAACAATGAGGGGAACTTGCCTCCTGGGTTCAGGTTTCACCCAACTGATGAGGAGCTCATCACATATTATCTTGTGAGGAAGGTGCTGGATAGTAACTTCAATGGGAGAGCTATTGCTGAGGTTGATCTCAACAAGTGTGAGCCTTGGGAGCTTCCTGGTATATATGTCTTCTCCTTATTCTTCTTCCCCTTTGCCCTTTTCCTCAATAGATGACACATGCAAGTCATGCTAGCTCTTTAGTTTTCTGTTTCTCCTGTAATTTTTACTGTAGTTCTGGCTTTGGTGAGAAGCAAACCATCTGAAGTTGAAAATATGAAATGGATTTAATATTGTTGAATTATACTTTAGGAACTAGTAAACGCTGTCATAGTGTCTTTTCTTGTTATAGTCAGTTAATATGCTGATGCTTAAATTGGCTATTTAGTCTGAGAAACTCATGTTCTTGATGATAAATGCAAGCCACTTCCTACAATAAGGTGTATACTGTGTGCTTTAAGAAGTTGTTTTAGAACTGAATCGCGACGAGCTAGATCATATAAGTATTATAGAGCTATAGTTGTAAGTTCATCTCAAGAAGTGTGGACATTGCCCCTTCTAGCAATGTTAAGCTTTTTAGCTAGCTTGATCGAACGTGTACTTTCTAGCCATATCTGCTCTTCCATATATTATGTTGAAGAGCAAACTGCATCAAAAGTTTTCATGGTAAATTCCTAGGAACATCCTTTAACTAACATAAGAGTTTTTTTTTCTTTCTGTAAATCATCATTTTTCTACTATCTTGAATGCAGAGAAGGCGAAGATGGGGGAGAAGGAGTGGTACTTCTACAGCCTGAGAGACCGAAAGTACCCAACCGGCCTGCGCACCAACAGGGCGACCGAGGCGGGATACTGGAAGGCCACCGGCAAGGACAGGGAGATCTATAGCTCCAAGTCATGCTCTCTTGTTGGGATGAAGAAGACGCTTGTGTTCTACCGTGGGAGAGCACCCAAGGGCGAGAAGAGCAACTGGGTCATGCATGAGTATCGCCTTGAGGGCAAATTTGCCTACCATTATCTCTCCAGGAGCACTAAGGTATCTACCAAAATCTCCCATTTTTTTTCTGTGGAGTAGAGTATATTTTTACCCGCATACTAAGCATGCATTCATGATTAAGCTAAGTAGCACAGTGTGATAGACGCTCATCAGGCAGGTGTTAGTAAGCGATTGCATGGAACTCCAATGTTACACTTGGTATAAAATGAACTTGAATATTATGATGAACAAATATGTAGTGTTCTGTGCCAATATTAGTTGTCGGTACAAATGAAACACGGTTTCTTAATATTAGAATTGTAATGATAGCTAGGTGATTAAAACGAGATTTAACTGTTATGTTTCTTCCGATTCATAGTTTAAGCAACACTTGCTACTGTTGTCATTTGATGCTTTAGCCTTTCTAACTTGTCTTTAGATCATGGAGCACGATGCATAGCATGTTGACCTGTGTTGAATAATGGATTATCCAAAATCAGTTCTTGAAAGAGAAAGTTTGCTTATTACTAGGCCAGATTAACGTGATTGCTATAATTACTATCTGAAGTGAAAGCTTCTGTGTAATGATCAGATAAGTCCTGAACTTGTGCAATAATGTCAATAAATTGCTCTTACACATTACACAATAATTGATCACTCCCTCCTCCTCCTACAATATGTGTGTGCTGATCAGCATTAAGATCTCTCGCAGATCAGTGTCAGGGAGTATAATGTTTATTGCTTATCAATGTTCTTGGTGGCTACAAGTGCTTTGTCCATCTGTGTACATTTACTGGTTCTCTTTATTCTTTACCTGCTCTCCCCTTTAAATTCACTTTACCTGAATCTATTACACCCATCCCCAGTCGATAGCTCCCACATCAGTTTCATTATTCGTCGCAGGGGAATGTTAGGGTCAATCTGTTCTTTGCAAGTTTGCATGGTTTATGGACAACTCTTTGCTCGGGTGGGATAGTACATTGATCAAACGTGTTTTGCTGATGCATTTAGTTTCTTTGATCAACTTTGTTTGGTTGATGTATCTTTTTTTTTTTTCTTTACAAGGGTTGATAAATAGTTACCAAGGCATTATGATAGATGAACTGTTGTTAGCTTTGATCAATAGTTTACAATTTGCTTTTTTCCATGTTTCTTGCTGCACGAAGTGCCATTTAATGCCCTATAATGCTGCTGGTTGGCGCCCTGGGTTGGTGCAGTCATACTTTTTTCAAATATTTATGCGCCGAATTGCTCAGACATTTTAGGACCAATACAAAATTATTAGCCATTCTGTTTGTTTTTATGTCAGCTTTTTCCTTTCATAATTCAATGCAAAATGGGCACACTTCTCCTTGCTAGAATGCTAGTGGTATATGTATAGATTAGTGTTAGGCTACATTGCTATCCTCCTGTGTCAGTTTTCCTGAGCCTGACCTCATATCCTGTATTTTCCCCCCTTTTTAATTGTAAGCATATACACTATGTAATCGTATAGTAGTGTTAGAAATACGAACTCGACCTAAAACATAACCTTTTGTAGTATGCTAAGATGCTCCTTTATGGTCGTGTTCTTAACATTGATCACGTATTTTATATCAAGTGCTATATAAATATATGAATTATATGATTGGAATCATGAGTCGCTTTGCTGCAATGAGTCTTATATGACTTACTCCAGGATGAAAGGTTTAAACGTATAAAATTCATATTTCTAATACGGATAAAAGAAGCAGCAATGGACAAAAAAAAAAAAAAAGAAGAAGAAAGGATTCAACTTTTAAATTTATTTTCTTTGATTTTATCTTTTTTTGTTTTTTTCCAAGTCAATGAGATTTTAACCATTGATGTTGTTGAAAGGTAGCTTTTGTTGCTATTTTCTTAAAACCGTTTCTGATATTGCAATGCTGAATCTTACTAATATCTTTGATTTTAGGATGAATGGGTGATTTCTCGGGTGTTCCGCAAGAATGGCCCCGGGGTGGCAACTATAGGTGGTGGTGGAAAGAAGGGTCGGGTGGGTGGCGGGATCACTCTATACGCTGATGTAAACTCTCCTTTATCAGTGTCTCTCCCCCATTTTCCCGAGAACTCTCCATATGGTGTCCCGGACACATCAATGGCGACAGCTTCAGCCTCGTCGACTGCTGCCTCTAGTGTTGCCATGACGGACCGAGATAGCTGCTCCTATGATAGTGAAGCGATAGCTAATAGACAGCACGTGTCCTGTTTCTCCACCATCTTCGATCCAAATACCACTCCATTAGGGTTTAATGTTGGTTCTACTTTTGATATAATTGGTTCCTCGTCAATGCCGGTGCCCTCTGTGATCAATGGTGGGATTAGGAACACCTTGGGCTTTCCTGCCTTCCCTAGTCTGAGGTCTCTCCAGGATAATCTCCAGTTCCCGTTCTTTCTTTCTGGTTTGGTGCCGCACCTCCAGGGTGGTGGTGGTGGCGAGCAAATGAATGGGTGTAGCGTGGCGGAGAGTTGGGGTGGTGCTGTGGAGCAGAAGGCCGATGTCGGTGGTGTTGGAGTTGATGTCGGTGCTACTGAGCTTGATTGCATGTGGGGATATTGAACTGTTGATCAGATCAAAGCTCTCTGTTCAGAGTTTGTGTCTCTGCCTTTGTTAGTTCGTTTAGCCTATGATGGATCTTGCTATAATCCATGTTTCAAGCTATGGTTTGTTGCATGTTCGGTTAATGTATTATTGTCATACAATCGTACGACTTTTTAAGTTAACCAGTTGTCTCTGCATTTTCCTGATATTTGCCTAATTGCCTTGCATATGCTAGCGAGGCTTTAGGTAGATTTTGAATATGTCGTTACTTGGACTACGATCGATGTGTGGTTCGATTCTTCATCTAGGTGAACGCGATAGATGTGGATCGTGGGAGATAATGTGTTCGATGTGGCTTTTACTATGGTGTGAGATACTTGATGTGTTCGATACGGACTTCACTCTTGGATATATATATATGTAAACAGATGCGGTTTGTGCTATTGAGTTTGTTTGGACATGACCGCATATTGTAAGGGCCAGTTTGGATAACACATACTCCTACCACGTTTTACCACTGTTGTATGTTTGATCATTGCATATTGTGAAGACAAGATAACCGTAACATGTATGCGGCAGTATTCTGAAATTCTGAGGTATGCATGATGGGTTGCTTGCGTGCATGGCGAATGATGACATTTATACAAAGTCTATGATTTCATGTGAATATAATTGTACAGATTACATTGGTCTATATGTTGTACAAACATATAGGGTATAGTAGGTGCATAGAGGTGTGTGGGGGTGTCCTCTGAGAAATCTGAGCTCAATGGGTTAGTTTCTGGGCTTGTTACTTTAACTTACCATGTAGCACGTGTAAGGACTCCTTTTTGTACTGCAGTGCAACACTCCCTTTTGCTTATTCTTTGCTACGGGTGGTTTTCTAACATATTTGCTTGTTGGAGGGGACAAATTTAATGCATATATCTACGCCTCCAAGTGTGCTTGTGTTGTTAGAGTACTTGTATTATACTTTCTCAAAATAAATAAAATATTTTTTTAAATTTATCTATTCAAAAAATAAAATATTATCATAAATAAAAATTTTATTATTTTTTTCATCTCATAATTCTTGCAATATTTATTATTTTAGAATGTCCAAAAAATCGTGCAACTTTTTCATTTTTTACAAGTATTTACTCTAAAAAATATCAAAATAATCACCATTTATTATAGTGCACCACTATCTTATTTCACAACTGTTACAATAAATTTCACTATCATTAAAAATTCAACTGACACATGGAAAATCAATCCGATTCAAAGTGTTGTAATAATTATGGAACGAAGAAAATACTTAAATTTACTCAACTATCCTCCCTATTCATTGTATATCACATCATCACACTCCACTGTCATTTTTCTCACTCCTCGTTTTCCATTAACATACAAGGGGTAAAGAGGTCTTTTGTATCAAATTCAACTCATTTTTTTAAAAAAACATACATGGTCAAAGTGTTTCATTTATTTTGGGACCGAGAGAATATTAGGTAAAATAGAGATTCTATAGGAGGAAAGGTTTCATTGATGGCGCAACAAAAAGTTGAAAAGATATTGAAAAAATATGTTGAAATCTGTGTTAAAGTGTAAAAGTTATTGTGTGAGATAGAAAAATTCAAAAAATTTATCGTATTACTATTGCATTCTTTATTTATATAGATCAATTTATTATACCAAAGAGAAAAATTATAACGATTTTGATGCAAGTGCTCTTAGTAACCATCCATGTAATCTCTTCATAAAAAGAGATTCACACGATTTTTCCTCTGTTATGGACTACAAACAGACTATAGCTCATGATAATATGATTCTTCTTGGTTCTTCTCCCAAACCCCACC
>JAOVYX010011446.1:0-33190 GCA_035668315.1 Drosera spatulata
ATGACGGAGAGAAACATTCAACATTGAGCTGCATTTGAAGAAGCTTTGTTTCTGGGAATTAGTTTAGTTGCCTGTTCTACTGTAATCTTTATTTTCCAGAGTACGTGCAATAAGACACCTCGATCAAACTACCTTGGGTGATCGAGTCATTGTATTTACTTATATGAACCGAGATGTCTTTTCTTCTTTGATGAGTGGACTCCATGAGTTGAAGCTTATTAGCCCATTTGGTTAAAGCTTATGCATTGATTAGGGTTGGAAAGAGGTGAGGGAGAAGACTAGGGTTAGAAGGGTGGCGACTAGGGTTAGAAGGATGTGAAGTGACAACGGCTAGGGTTTGGAAAAGGTGAGGGTGACAACAGCTAGGGTTTATGAACATGTATATATTAAGGGATAAGGGATTGTAGGGGTTGTAGTAACTGTAGTTTGCAGGTTATGGTCATTCTCATCAGATTTGAAAAAACAGTTTAGATATTTAAAAAGATGAACTTTAAAATTTAAAAAATAATTATTTTCTTAAATCTTATGAGAGGGGTTGCAACTTGTAAGATGTGAAAGGATGTTTTGGGTAGAATTCATTTTAATTTTTTAAAAAGCGCACCTATAAGGAATTAAAATCTTATGTTATACTAGTAAAGAAATAAGTTTGAAAAAATTACAATTGTATGAGATTTTCTCATGATTATGTTATAGTTTAAAAGCCCCTTAAATTAGTACCAAAAATCCCATAAAATCTTTTGACTCAAAAACCCTTTAAATCTTGTCTCTTAATTTTTTTCTACCAATTTAAAGACAAAGTTACTTATTTTCTATTTATTTTTTGACATAGAAATTAGGATACTCGGCAATACCGTAGAGCGCTTGCATCAGAATATGTAATTTTTCTTTCTCTATTATTGATCCTTTATTATACATAATATTACACTAAATTGAGTTATAAAAATAAAGAATATTATAATAACACAATAATTTTGTCGAAATTCTTTGTGTCATACTACAACTTTTACCATTTAACACATATTCGAACATATTTTTTTAACATTTTTTAATTTTTTATCGCATCATCATCATATTTTTTTTTCTTTTATAGAATCTCTATTTTACATAATCTAATGTGAGTTCTCTTACAAATGAGTTATAGAGAAGAGTGCCATAAAAATGCAGCATAGAATGAGTGCTTCTAATTTTATTTTTTTTGCTACGAAAGATAAAAGGGAGCAAAAATATAAGATAAATCGAAAAAAAAACTACATTCCAGAATATATTAAATCAGACAAAACTCACTAAAATAAAATTCATTAAAAATAAAAATGTCTGAATTAATTGAAATATGTATCACAATTGTTATATATAACCTCTAAACCGGGTAAAAACATAGTTCTTTGATTTCTCACACCCAAATTTTCAACTGTGTGGTTTGTAATTCTACAGTAAGGAAACAAACAAGCGAAAAATGTGTGTACTAAAAGAAAAATATTGTTGGAGTTTCAAACACTCTACGGGGGATGAGATTAGTCATAGTTAATGAGTTGTTAACTATCTGATAAAATCTTCTATTAATTATTGTAGTTACTATAAATATTCTTGTAGTTTGAAACCGATATACATTCAAGTAATCAATTGAATCAAGTTTGCAAATTGAAATTGGTATCACTGTCATCAGACAGTAGTGATTGAATTGAAATCAGCATTTAACTTATGTCAAGATTAAGTGTGTTAATAAGGTTGGTTCGGGTTAAACGGTTCAATTTTTTATAGGTTCGATGTTTACAATCCAAAATAAAAATTGAACCGATTAGTTAATCGGTTTGAATTTCAAAATAAAAACCGTTTATTAATCGATTTGATTTTCTAGATTTTTAAACGGTTTTACGTATACGATTTTTCAACGATTTGTTTCGTCTTAAATATTCTACGATGTTAATTATAAAAAACATTTATTAAATAACGCTATAAATTTTTATCACACATATTTGTAAAAATAAATTAGATATATCGAGTTAAAAAAAAAGAATGACATAAATTATACTAAAAATATATGAAGACATGGTTTTCTTAGTAACAAAATAAAAAATATTCGACCAAAATAAAGAGAAAATATGATTGAAGGTTTATATTTTTATTTCTGACAGAGACAAAGACAATATCCACAGTACTAAAGATATTTTGCTATCTTAGGTTTAAAATAATGTAATGTGTTTGGTTTTTAAACTTAACAACCTTATGTAAAACAATTATAATAATTAATTTTAAACAGTTCGATAACCAATTTTAAACAGTTCGGTTAATCGATTTATCATCGTTTAATCGATTCGGTTTGATTTTAAACCCTATTAAATAATCGATTTCATTTTGTAGACCAAAACCATTTGTTAATCGGTTCGGTCGATTTCGATAACGGTTCGACCTTCGTTTTAACAATCTTAGTCAAGATCACATAGATTGACTGTCTAGATTTCAACATTGATATTGGTCTCAATCTATATTCCGCTAGGTAGGTTATTATTTGTGTTATTTGCGAAAAGTTTTCAATACTCAATTCATCTATTCTTGAATATTTTGATTCACATGGACTATCATTTTACTTGTTAAAGTTAGAAGTTTTTTTTTTATATCAGATTTAAATTTTTATGTTTTTGGCTTTAACTCTATCACTGATTTTAAATTCATCTTATTACTTTTATATCTTGTAATCGAGTTTATCTTTCTCTTTTTTTTAGGGATTGAGTTTATCTTTTGCTCACTCGCCATTATAAAAACCACTCCCGAGTAACGAATTATTACAAACATCGATTAATTTCCAATCTAGTTCTCTTTCCAAGCTTGAGAGTTTGAGATGCCGTTTACTGACGTGATGCTAAACTGGAGGGGACTTCTTGCGACCCCTCCTGCTTCGCAGCGGCTTTACTTTTGTAATGGACTGCTCCCTACGCCGACAATCCCGCAGATGTTCCGCGCACTTCCTGATCATGTCGATGTCCCTAACAAGTGAAAGAATTACACGACGAAGTTCGTTTATAATGTCTCGAGGAGTTCGAAAGATGATTGGTGGAGAAAAGAACCGAGGAAAGAACCAAGAAAAGCATGTGATGATTCCACGCCAACTTCGTCGTGGTTCAACAAGTTTCATGCAGGGGTTTCTGCCTTGTCTACATCTCCACCGCCGAGTTCCCTGCCTTTCCCTACTTCGTTATTGAGAAACATGAAGTCCAGTAGTGGCAGTAGCAGTGATTCCAGCAGTGATTCAAGTGATCTTGGTCATGAAGATTCCAGTTCTGATTCTTCTGAAGACGTGTCACAAGTGTGATCATCAATATTAGTCTTAACCATGGGTTATGTTGTTTGTTCATAGGAGTCTTCTAACCCTGCTTTGATATTTTAGTCAGCGGGAAGTGTAGAGTTGTTTGAACTGATTCTAGAAGATAGTTTGTCTCGCACCCAATGTATAGAGTTGGGTTGTAAACATGTTTCTTTGTAATAGATGGATGACGAAGTCTTCGGCCTATCTAGATTTGTTTGATTTGAGAGGCTGATCAATAATTTCCGCTCCCGATCGA
This sequence comes from Drosera spatulata, assembly GCA_035668315.1. Taxonomy (NCBI): domain Eukaryota; kingdom Viridiplantae; phylum Streptophyta; class Magnoliopsida; order Caryophyllales; family Droseraceae; genus Drosera; species Drosera spatulata. The sequence continues at coordinate 3,558 of JAOVYX010011446.1, forward strand.
CTCCATTCTGTTTTAGGGAAGTGCGGTGAGTCTTTTGATTAGGTTACTATGTAAAGTCGAACACCGTATGTTGATTTTGTATAATAAAAGTTCTGTTTTCGACTGCATACGCTATATGTATGTTTGTCCTTCAAGACTTCTTGTTTGTCTCTGTAACGCCCCGGCCAAATCCTTGCGATCCGGTCACCTATCCCAACATTGCTCCACGTTAAGCACGCTTAACTGCGAAGTTCTAAAGCGATGGACTACCGAAAAAAAAGGTGCATCTTGTTGGTATAGGTAGTACTATCAAACCATTTAAGCATTTCCTTGGGGTATTACAGTCTCTGTCCTTTGGAACATGGGGGACTTTATTTTCAATACTTAGACGATGTTGTTACGTGCGGGTCTGTTAATTACAAACACAAAATAATAACGAGTACATAAAATAAATAAGACAAAGATTTACGTGGAAAAAACCACGGACGGTCGCTGACTACGAAGAATCCACCAATCAAAGGAGAGTTACACGGATTATATCCAAACAATGAGAACTCCTTAAAATGAGATAAAAAAATCAAGAAAATGAAGAACTCTTTTCTCTGTCCTCTCTTCGACTCTGCACCTCTCTGCCTCTCTTGTTCGCGGCTCACTCTCTCTGTCTCTCTTATTCGCGGCTCACTCTCTCTGCCTCTCAAATTGGCTCTTGGTTTTGCTCTGTACCTCTGTTGCCTTCTCTGTCTTGCCTCTCTCGTCTATATATATAGTGAAGCAAATTAGAGAGTCGTAATCAAGGAATCTCACGTCGAGATGTGCAAAACCTCACATCAAAAGAAAACAATGATGGTTGCATGATTTCAATCACCATCAATAGATGTCATATCATGTATGAAACTATACCGCAGGGCTAGCTTCTAATCCATGCAGATGTATATAACCTTAATCCTTGTGGCTATACATGAAAAGGTCTAATAGCACTAGACAGCGGATTCCATCAAGGGGAAGATTAGATATATGAGTTGAAGCAATGAAGCTGAAGTATTAACAGCGTCAATGGACCAAATGCATACTTAGACTTGGTCTATCCACGAACCAAGATTTCAATCGTTGTTTCAAATGGTGGCTTGCTTCTTAACTATACGAAATACAGTTAAACCACATCATGTAATAATTACTGTTCGACATATATTTTGATAAATTTTAATGTTTGTAATTTAAATAACGCTTCAAGATAAAGTGAAATTATTTTATAAAAAAACACACAACGAATCATGAAATTATACTTCATAACTAAAGACAATATTATTATCATTGATTAAATCAAAGTTTAATTAGAAATACATACTCGTTCAAAATGTTCTGGAGAACGAACACAAACGAAAAGAAAAATTCCAACTCGGCCGACAAAGCCGCCTTTTGGTCGTTGAATCGTAGCAATACGCATCAATCACCAATGAACCAATCTCGATTAATTAACCATGAAATTTGGAGTCGAGAAAAAACACGTTGTAGTGGATATGTTTCTATCTCTAGTTTTATCTCTCTAGCTTTCTCCATTGTCGTCCTCGTTTTTTTTCTTCCCCTCCTTCGATCTCTGATTATTTTTTCTGTGGTCGCGATTCGATCTCAATTTCTCTCCTTGATTATCCCAAACCCTCGATCGCAAACCAGCGAGCCTTTGTCTCATCGATTTCGATCGATTGAAGTTCATTTAGGTTAGGTTTCGCCATCGGATCTCAGAATCGGAGAAATTTGGGGTCGAATTTTGAAGGATTGTTGAGGAATGGACCGCTGAGATTGCTTTCGTGGGAGGAAAAGGTATTGGATGATTGATACTCGATTGCTTGTTGATTTTTTGATTCGATGCTTTACCGTATTATGCAGATTCGTGTCGTTTTTTGTAGATAGTGTGATGATTTAGATTCTTGTCTTTGTGGTTCAGCTGCTGGTTTCGTTGCCGGTAGCGAATAGGGGTCGCTTTGAGATGAATCGTCGATGAGATGTGTTTGAACGTTGATTGATTGGGGTAGCACTGTTTGATTGATTGGATTGGAGGGCGAAGCTTTTGTAGATCGAAGAATCGGGGAGATCGATTGGTTGGATTAGAATTGGAGGCGGGGGTGCTGTGACGGATCCTTTACAAGAGAGTAGAGGGTGTTACTGTCTAGCTGGTCTGGAGTGCATATTCAACATTATAAGGGTCCTGAGGATGGGGTCCTGCTTGTCGTCTGAAAGCAGGACCCCACTCCCCGGTTCTCCTTCCGCCGCTGCCTTAGGGGTCAGGAAGAAGAAGGGTGCCAAGAGACGGTATGGCTTGAGGGGTGCAGCTGATTATAAGAGGGAGGAGCAGCTGCAACGGGTTCCTGGTCGATTGTTCTTCAATGGGGCGACGGACTGTGCGTCGCTGTTTACTCAGCAAGGGAGGAAAGGGACCAACCAGGATGCTATGATTGTTTGGGAGGTGAGCTCTGTGGTGCTTTTGTCTCCCTCGAGTTATTTCTAATTACGCTGGTTGAGTTTTTGTGTTGATATTGACCTACCATGCTCTTGTCGATAGCATCTGCTTGCTTATAGGTTTGCTTCCCTGATGGTTGTTGATTCCTTTAACTATGTACGCAGTCCTCCAGTTTTCTGCTATCAACTCTTATCATTGTTGGCTCATTCCATATTTTATGCACTCTCGAGAACTCTTATTGGGTAGTAGGTACTGTTTTCTTAGCATAGGCATACAAGCACAAGTATCTGGTAGCAGTATTCCAGTAGCATTCCCTGTAGGAGGTATTAAGGAATTCAAGCTTCCGTTGGAAAAGCTAGTACCATAGGCCCTATCTTGATCTCAATGTGACTGCAAAACGAAAACTGTTCTTGCATAGTTGCCTTATCTGCTTCCATTAGCATAACATTTTTAAATGGAATTTAGAGTTGCTTCGCCTTTCTATGATGAAACCTGCATTACTCCATTACATGAAGCTTGTGGTTGGTTCTCTCATATGCTAGTATCATTTTGAAATCCAGAACTTTGCTTCAAGGCATGATACAATATTCTGCGGTGTCTTTGATGGTCATGGTCCCTATGGTCATATGGTTGCTAAGAGAGTCAGGGACTCTCTTCCCCTGAAACTAAGTTCACAGTGGGAAGTGAATGCGAAAAGCGAGGATGTTTTGAGGGAGATTGTCCTGAACTCCGGCAGCATGAACTCTGAAGAAGCAGCCTTTGCATCTGCCGATGAAGAATCTAGGGCCTCTGTGGATCTAGAAGAAACAGAGAAGCACCCACAACTTTTCCAGATGCTGAAAGAATCTTTTCTAAAAGCTTTCAAGGTTATGGACAGAGAACTGAGATTGCATGCAAGCATTGATTGCTTCTGCAGCGGGACAACAGCAGTGACACTTGTAAAGCAGGTAGAACAACCGGGATTTGTTTCCTATGATAGTCTTGTACTAGCTCAATAAGCGTGGTGAATTTCATGTGTATTTCTTGTAGGGTCAACTTCTCGTCATTGGGAATGTCGGAGACTCTAGAGCTGTGCTTGGAACAAGGGATGAAGACAATTCCTTGATAGCTGTTCAGTTGACTGTGGATCTAAAGCCAAATCTTCCTGGTCTCTTTCTTTCTATATCCATTCAGTCTCATTTGCTCATTTCCTGTTCTCTCCCCTGCTCTTGGTTAAAATGCTCCTACATGGTTTTAGTCAGAAATTATCTTTGCGTGATCTGTACAATATGGATAAGCTCCCTAATTTTTCCTGAATTCAACAGAACATGATTTTATTATTGACTTCCACCATCACGGCCCATCAGCTCTTAGCCTCTAAGGTCCTTGCATTGTCGTTTAGAGTTGTAGTAGGTACTTCTCATGCTGAAAGAGTTCTTTCATTGTTGTTAACCGTCCTATTGTCACCGGCCTCATTAGCTGCTTGAATGAATCTATATGTTAAGTAGAATGGGATTCATTTTCTGGGCTGAATTTCAGGGACACAGTAGTTGCATGTGCTATTTGTTGCACACTTTTCGTGCAATAGTTAGTGAAGAATATTTGAAGTATCACTGTTAGCTTGATTAAGATGCTTGTCCTTTTCCATGAATGCAAGTGAATGTGGTCCTCCAAGTAATGAAGAGCCTTGATCTTTTCCCCCCCCCAACAGCTGAAGCAGAGAGGATAAGAAAATGCAGAGGTCGTGTGTTTGCCCTTCGAGATGAGCCAGAGGTTTCCCGAGTTTGGCTGCCAAATAATGACTCCCCTGGTCTTGCCATGGCTCGTGCTTTTGGTGACTTCTGCTTGAAGGACTTCGGCCTTATATCTGTTCCTGATATGTCTTATCATCACCTGACGGAGAAGGATGAATTTGTCGTTTTGGCTACTGATGGCGTAAGAAGTCACTTCCAGTTTTGCACTCTGCTTATCTCATGCTTTTAATTTCTCATGTTCCACTGTTATACATCTTTTAGATTTGGGATGTCCTGTCAAACAAGGAAGTGGTGGACATAATAGCTGCAGCCCCGACACGCTCCACTGCTGCAAGTATCCTAGTTGAGACGGCAGTTCGAGCTTGGAGAATGAAGTATCCAACTTCCAAAATTGATGACTGTGCTGTTGTCTGCCTCTTCCTTGATTCCAGCAGGGATGGGATCACCTCTGCCTCTTATGCCGCGGAGGAGGACCCAGCTGTAGAACAACCTGGATTTATAAAGGATAAGGAAGATCTAGCTGACCCTACTAAGCTCGATCCTAATTCCGCTAAAGCAGTCAAAGACATCCTTACAGATGGAAACCCAGATGATCCATCGTCCGAAGCTGAACCGCTTATTGATTCAGGGATCGGGTGGTCAGCTCTTGAAGGCGTGAGTCGTCTCAATACATTGATGAATTTGCCCAGATTTGTTCCGGGGAAAGAGGACAAGAAATCCCCTGGAGACACAAAAGCCAGGAAGTGAAGGATTGAAGATGACTGGTTAGTCTGGGTTTTTATTCTTACCAAGTTTTATTTGTTATCCACTTCATAGTTTTCTGTGTGTATTATTTCTCTATATCTTGTAACTGGCATGGGTGAGGGTCGTCCCCAGCTCATATTAGTGCCTGGGGAAGTTTGTTCTCACCGTCTACTGTGGGGTAGATTTTGGAAGTTTTGTTATGAATCCAAATCTCGTATGGTTTTCCTTATCATTTGCAGGGTATAATGTAAGTTGCTTTAGTTCCAAGTCAGTTCCTTGATCACAAGATTTACAGTTTACTCGTGTAGCCCTTATAATTCTTGAGCTGTACGCTATTCTCGTATCCTTAAACTGGAGGATAATCATATGGGAAGGACTAAATCTAGAACAAATTTTTATTTTTATTAAGTATTTTTTTTCTTTCTTAAAACATAGCTATTCTGGAATTAGTCATTTCTGATTTGGATTTAGTCTTTCCCTAATCATATTTATACTCGAAAAAGCATAAATCAGACGGAAACCTTATTCTTTCATTCTTCTTGTGGTTTCCGTAATTGTTTTGTTGTATATCTAACCAGGGTTTATCTTGTAAGTACGAATTCTTGTATCAGCTAGTAATTTCTCTCCAAGATTTTCCTTTTCCAATTGTAGGTTCATATCCTGTTTCCATCCAACCAGCGGCTATAGAACGCCAACGCCTCCTGCGGTTTGTACTCTGGTACTGTATGCCCCGCTCCCTGCATCACCCGAATCAACTGTAACGCTTTAACCGGTCTCTTCGTGTGGTTAGAACCCATAAAACTGGAACATAGCCTGTGGGGGCACAAACCTTGATAGTGAGGAAGGTGAGGTTGTGTTCATATTCTTGCAGATACCTGCAACAGTGAAGCTCTCTGTCAACTACTGTGTGTCTCCGACTTTACGGCGGGATACTTCTTGTAGTCAGTACTTCTGTAACATATAATTCTGTAATGCTTACCCTGCTACTTGGTGATCGACCATCCATGGCCTCCATCCATCAATGGCCTTGTTACCTAACGTTGATGTCCACGCCTGTGTTCCCGTGTATGGAACACACATATCATGATCTCCACTGTCCAAAACCACGGCTGTGTGTTAGATCGTTTATGATGTTTTGTAAAAGAGAAAACAACAATAGTGTGAAACAAGTTTCTGGACATCGCTACGACTTTATGGACTTCTGTTATATCATGGCGCGCGGAGTCGGTGATTACCTGTAAATGAGTGCCCTGTGACCTTGAGCAGTGAGGTTCTTGTGATACCTGATCATACTACCAGCATCATGAGTATACGCTATACTCACGCATAGGGCCCAAGCACCAATTACTATTTCCTGCGTATTTATGCAGAAATTGTAAACTTGTAATATGTTGAAATTCTTTTGCGGGTTTGGGAACCTTTAGTTGCTATGTAGACGGATTAGGTCCTTGATACCTCTTGGGCGCGAAGCGCTTTCCTGACTGATGCATCATTCAACCAGGTCGTAGCTATTTCGTCGTTCTGCATTGAACTTATGTTTGCACGTTAAGATCCCCTTGTAAGCGTTTACATACCTGATTGAAGTTGTCACGTTATTCACGCATTCAAAGTAGAGTTAAAAACTTACAAAACAAGGAACATGGACGCCACGAGATTCAACACTTAGCTGAGGCCATGAAGGGACAAGTCCATCCTTTACAACCAGTCGATAAGGCCAAGCCCTTCCGAACATCCTTTTCCTCACCGGCAAAGGCCTATCTGTCTTGCCGAGCTGCTTGAAGCTCTCGGGCAAGCTGGAATTACTGCTTTTATGCAATGTTTCCGGTTTGTGGTAGCACGGTTCCAGAATGTCATAGATGTTTAGCTCATCCAAGGCCTGATACTCAACCATTGAGTTATCAGTATGGAAACTAATCGTTATTGATATGGAAGTGCTGAGAATAGTGAAGTGAAATAGACAGGCACCTCATCCACTTCATCCTGATATTTTGTGCATCCAGGATCATCATTCTTGTTATATTGCTCCCCACAAGATTTAACTTTCTGCATAATTAAGTAGATTTAGCAGTAAAATGCAGTGAACAATATTCTCAAACATGTTTAAGAGATCGTCTAGACGAGGTTTAAACATCTTGGACCTCTTTAGGTTTATATTGAGAACAGTTGGAATGCTCCAGAGTTTATACATGTCTTTGTCTATGCTGTTGAAATGTTACAAGGTGGCTGATGTGTAAACAACAGGGGCATTGTTTTACATTAGCCTTTGGGATGAAAAAGAGGTTGATAGAACATGTCTTTATATGGCTACTTATGAGTCATGGCATTTGCTCTTCGCTTTCTGGTGTGGCTAGCTAGAAGATGCCATTTGTGGTTATGCACGTTAAAGTTGATGATTTCCATGGTGGTCCATTCATTGCACGATCTCGTAGCTGTGTATCTTTTAGTAAAGATAAATGATGGAGATATTTTTGTTTTACGAGCTGATGATTCCAAATTTGATTAAAGGGATGGCAACCAAGGAAGAAGTCGTCAGCAATTACGAGATCAGGATCTGTGTTATATCAAATAAGGTGAATACTGAATATCAGCGGGAATCACAGTGCGAGTTAATTGATGGCTTACGTTGAACAGATCGTCTGATATCAATCCCATGCCGTGCGCGAATGGAAGGATTGCATTGTCCTCGTATTTATCATCTGCAACCACGCCGTTGCCTATCAGGTATCCCTGCAATAACATGGTTACTATATTTAGCGGGATGACCTGTGTGTACAATCGACCAGTTTACTGCGAGTTTATGCCTTTACCTTGAAGTTGATGATTGGCTGTACTTCCGCCTTGATCCCTTCAACTACTTTAGCAGCAAGAGTTGGAACATAAATCCCGGCATACGACTCCCCAGATAAGTAAAATGGATTCTTACTGAACTCTGGGTACTCCCTGAACCACTGCGATCGGTATCATGTATCAAGAAACTCATTGTTTAGATCATCGCAATAACTTGAGTGAACACAAAGGTAGATTAACATGTAGAACACAGATTTCTTCCATGAAAATTTGGGCAATTTAATGGAAAAATATACCTTCAACAGGCATGCATGTGTATCGGAAGCAGTTTGCAAGTCTCCTGTGCTGTAATCAGTTGTGTTTGGCGAGTAAGAGAAGCCCACACCGACTGGAGAATCGAGATAAATGATGTTCGATACCTGCGAATTTGTCACCAAACTGACAAAAGTAATTCGCCTGAACTTTCCGGATCAACATAAAAAGTATTAAGCTCGAAGCTCAAACCTTAGACCAGCTATGTATATTTAGATGCAATGTAGGAAGGCTGCCCTTTGTTTTCCCAGCTCTGAAGTTGAATGGTCCTGTATGACAATCCACTTAGATAGCTTAAGCGCTGTACTAATCAATAAATGAAGAACATCTACACATCCATATGCATACCATGCTCGTAGACAAAGCCGTCGAAGCTAGAGCACCCCGGTCCACCATTCAGCCATAGCACGACAGGATCCTTCGACGGGTTTCTCTCAGATTCCATGAAGTAGTAGAACAGATACTTTGGAGGCTTTCCCGCCATTCCATCCAGTTTCACATATCTTGCAAAACACGAATATCAAACAACGAAAAGTTATTAGAAATTTGGCAGGAATACCATATAGGCAATGAGAATAGTTTCCCCGTGAGAAGTATAGAGTACCCAGAGTAATGCTTTGAAGGAAATTTGCCTGTGAAACCAGGGAGTTGCTTGATAAGTGCACTTTGAGGAGCTGCTTGGATACATGAAAAACAAAAGCTGATGATCAAAAGCAGCAGCCAATTCAGATGAATGAGTTTCTTGTCCATTGGCAGAGTTTTTTGATGATGGAATATCTTGAATTTTGGATTTGGGAAGAGAATTTTTTTGGAGTGGCAACAGTTGGCAGATGAACGTGTGCTGGTAAGTGAGTACAAGGGAGGCAAGGAGAATTTATAGGGGAATAAAGCTGAGTAAATCAAAGAGCAAAGCAAAGAGAAGGAAGAAAAAGGTTAAAAGGATAATCAGATATGAAAAAAACATGAATTTTGTATCTAAAACTGATTATTAATAAAAAAGGTTACTTATCATATATGAAATCTCGAAAAAGATAATCAATCTATAATCTATTTATATAGAGAAACATTTTATGATTATATTCGGATTACTGTGTTGAAATCACTATCATCGATTTGGGTTTCAAATTAAAGCAAGCAAGGAAAAACAGAAAGTCTCCGCTTTTTATAATGCTATGACACCAACCCATTTTCAATACTGTGTCAAAGAGATCATCCCGCCTGGCAAATTTAAAAGGCTGGATTAACATTGGAAAGATTCTAAATAAAAAAACATTGGCAATGCTTGGTCTTCCTTAAATGACTATTCCTTGTAATGTAAATCATAGAGAATTCGATTTTCACGATTTGATCACACCAAAGAACTATTTGATTTTACTGCAACAAAAACAATTATCCGATTCCTAAGGACTTTAATTTGCGATTTTCATCGAATCATTGACACATGAAATGTGCTTGTCTTTGTTGTCGGCTGTACGAAAAGAAAGAGACTCAACATTTCAGGGAAATTTAATTCTACTTCAGAAATACTGTATTACTACATGGTACTTTCAAAGTCCGTAGAACATTCTAGTAGGCACTTGGGTTTCGTCCACATGTTAATTAAACTCTTGTTAATTTTTCAACTAGTTGACATCTTATTGTGAAGGAGAAACACAATGGAGTTTCATTTCATAATTACAAGATTAGTGTGATCGCTGTAGCAGGCTCGTCTTCTGGTAACTAGTATGGGTATTTGATTTGTCACACGACTTAGCAAACATTGTTTATGGAACCGAATACTAACCATTTGTTCGTCGAGCATCCGATGACGAAGTTTTTCATTTTTCCAATTTCTTGTTGATGTGATATGTATCATAATATCGAGCATTTGATGCACAATTTCTATATCTAGAACACGCAAGAAAATTCATCCAATCTATATCTAGAACACGCAAGAAAATACGGTTGGATGAATGTGACATGAAACAGGGATGTTAATTAGGCATCTGATTCCCAAGTCGATTAAAATAAATCGACAGCGTGTATGCATTTGTGCATTCTCCTTTCTACCTTTGGCCAGGAAACTACCCAGAAATCTCCACACCTATGAATCATACTAATGTAGTATCCATCCAATAATCACTCGTCATTGCGTAGGAACAGATGAAAAAGCATCACAAAGGAAAAACTATGTGGCATAGCATATATAGAGAAACGAGCTCAACAAGACTAGTACATAAAATTTTATAATGCTGTTGCGTCCAAAATTTCTTACAACCTTTGTCAAACTATCCTAAAACATAATTTTAAGCACCGTACCCGTCACCGACAACGTCAGGAACATTATGTTCGTCCGAGTACCGAATCCACGACATCCCTAAACACCATATTTGCAACTCCTATATATATCCACGTAATAGAATGAAAAGACGGTTCTCCTCCCAAGAAGCCCAATTACCGTGTCTTTGCTTAGATATCATCTAATCACCATGATCAAAAGACCAAGGATCAGAAGATATCACATCGAACAATTTCACATATCGAATAAATTAGTAAAGCTGATCATTGAAAAGAAAAATTGAATCAACATCAGCCAGCTTTGAAGCGATCTAATGACATATTATGAACAGTGAGGTCACTAGAAGTAACAAAAACGTCGAACTTTTACACGAAGTTAAAGAGCTCCCCGCGGCTATGTCCTGAGCATTTACAGTGTACACATTGTCGGATTCATCCTTGAGTTTGATGCTCGAAGAACCTACAGATCCAAAAGCAAAGGATAGTTACAAAAAACAATTCCATGCAAATAGTAATGCTCCGACTTATAGAGACATACAATTGTATTCCGTCCATCCCACAGTTTGGTTCACGAGGTCAAACACTATCAGCTTGTTGGAAAGCACCAAATCTGTAAGCAACACCGAAATGACAATCTCATCATAACAGCGTAACACAGAGAGACAAGGAGAATAACTTTCACGAGTATAGGTTTTTCAGCAAAGTTCTACTAGAGGGTACCTCAGCCATGTAATACCCAGCATATACCATACAATAATAGAAGATTTGCAGCATACCTCCCAAAAGGGTAACATCCTTGCCATCCTTGGACTGCAACCCGCTGTTCTGCCAACCAAAGCACCACACTTCCGGCTGCAAAAGTTATTCTCCGACCAATTAGAAATGAAGAAAAGCAAATCGACAAACATCGCCAACAACACACACCAAGTATACCTACATAAAGCTGTAAAACCAGTTCATTCAAGAAAAAGGGCCAACTAGCTCTCATGTTTGGTAAACAATTTTAATATAAAACACAATTGGAGCGTGATCTGAGGTCGCACAGAAACCAGTAGCAGTCCTCAAAGACTAATTTTAACATGTGAATCCAATTGCAAAACGTCAAGGACTAGACACTCTCGAGTTTATCATCTAAAAGTCCTAGAATACATTTGGCAGCAAAAAGTTCAGTAGAAATAAGAAGTTACTGAAACCACTGGGCATTATCTAACACCCTGCCTCAACGATGCTAATCCATAAGGGTAATAGGCATCATTCAAATATGAAAGGAGAAGATACTCACACGAACTTCAAAGAGATATTCATGAGGATACACAGTCATCGTGAGGGAATTTTCAAAACGCAACTTGACTTCGGGAAATCCATCATCTATGCTGCAAAATGATACAGAACGTTACTAGCTTGCCCTAGGGAAAAGTATCAAAACACCAAAAAAGTATCCAAAAACACATATAGCATCAATATAGAAATTTAGATCGCATGACAAGTAAATCCTATGCCAGGATGCTACATTATTGTTACAGCCAACTCATGATAATATGGAAGCCCCTGAAAGGCCGTTTCAGACAAACAATTTCTACAGGTGCCCCATGCTTAATCACTAAAATCAAAATTTTCAATCAATTCTTCTAAAATGATTTACAAATAATTTATCTTCCTCCAACATCCCAGACAGCTTGATTGCACACTTGAAACTAAAACAAGAATTCAATGGAGTGAAGATTTAATCATAATATCGTCAAAGAACACGCTAAAGAAGCTTACTCTTTAGTGTACTGAAAGCATTTGAATGTATCCTCCACTGTGTGTATGCTTAAATCAGGTTGCTGAGCAGTAATCTACTTTTGAAGACAAAGGGGAAAAAAGAGAAAAGTTATTAGCCCAAGTTATGAGCAGCAAAAGAGCAGGGGAAAAGGTGAACTAAAAATCATCAGTTTCATTGGAAATCTCAAAACTTGCTGCATACCTTCGACATTAGTTCATCGTACACTCCATCTGGAAGATAAGCCAAAGTTGTACCGCTGTCAAGTATGGCGGCACTGTGGCTTCCTGATGTAGTAGAATCTGTAGAAGGCTCTATAACATCACCAGCCACCTCTATACTCTTCATGATAACATTGTAATGTGCCCTAAGACGGTAGTAACAGTCTAATTATGACATACGTATTAAGCTCATTCCAACGTTCAAAATAACAATTTCGACGTTCAAAATAACAATCTCAGAACGAAATAGAGGACAGTAATGAAAGGAGCAGAAGCATGAGAATACATGAACAGAACAAGAAAAAGAAGTTCCAATATTGAAAATTACCTATCAAAAAATGAAAGTAAGAAATTATGGTTCTGTGCAGGAAAATCCAAGTAAAAAGCATTACATACAATTGTGCAAGATGGGAATACTTACTGATGCGGTACCAAAGGAGTTGTATTTAGTTTTGGCTGCACAACTTCTCCAATGGCAAAGATCCCGCCTCCGTTCACACCATCTAAGCAGTGCGCAAACATCTTCTTCACCTTCCCAGCTGCAGCAAGCTGTGAAAGCATAGATGAATTTGCTTGTCCAAATCCAACAATCCCATCAAGAGCCTCACCAGATGAACTGAGCTGCCCACCTTGTTTTGCCCCACACCTATAGATAAGGGGAATGAGTTCCATTGAGTATGAGCAGCAAAATGAGTATGCATCAAATTAGGATCATATCATGCAATCAAAGGACAGCTACATCCAAAAGAAAATAGCAAGATGCAGCTGAAGCTACTTTGGTTCACCATTACCCCACAGAACAAACAACTAGCTGCAAGCCACTTAATGGCCAATAAAGCTGGTTCGACGGAAAAGGGGCTGATACACAGGTAACCTTGAACAAGTAGAAGTCTAGAGCACACTCACTATCTAGCTCACAAGTAGTACTCGAACATTTCTAGTCGTGACTCATGCTTCCCCCAGCTCTTTGTGTGCCAGGTCACATTAAGAAAACACCATTCACATCCATGAACTTATTTATCGTACTACACTCTTATCACCAATCAAGATAGTAAAGTAACCTGAACAAAGTAAACTATATATAGCTAGGTCCATGTAGAGTCATATGTGCTCCTCCTATAATAAGTTCTTGTTATCATAAGTTCGAGTTCAACTAGCATTGATTCCTCAATATGATATTGGAGTAGGGATAACATCAGGTCATGCACTTGAATCATGCAACCCGATTTATCTTATCAGAATTGGAGGTTCATCAGAAGCACCATGAAGACTTTGGCATCTTCTCAAGAGATCACACCCTTTTAAACCAAAATATACAAACAGAAGAGTCATTCTACTCTCCACAATCCAAGCCAAAGATATCTTGCCAATGGTTCTCCTCATTCCTTTATAATCACATCATCAAGTAGAGATCTGCCAAAAGCTTTAGTTTACCAAACTTATAGCTCTATTTACTCTGCAAAGCATTTCATGTTAGCCAGAATAAAAGAAACTTACCCAAACACGACACTGCCATTAGCTGTTGTTGTCTGAAGATTTCCAGACACTCTATCATAGTGAATATCATCTTGGACAAAATATCCAGAAGTAGAGCTACCATCCCCGTAAGTAACTTGATAATTACAAAGTAAATCCGCCTGACAACCAGAAAGAGTACCAGCATATATCATGGCACACGAACTGTCTTCACATGTGACCAAATGGGCAGTAGACGATTCCTTCGGGTCATAAAGCGAAAGTTTGATCTGCAGCAAATAAACAACGTAAGTGTTACTGTGTTTTTACTCATATATTGCTTCTTCTCCTCCTCCTTTTCCTTTTGTAAAATCAGCATATCAGCATATGTATTGAAACCCGCAAATTGTTGGAAAGGATACCAGACACAGAAAAGAAGCATACTCCAAGATCACTTTTGGTGGGACACTTGTTGCAGCCAACGCAGTTGACCCAAAGAATGTCACTTCCTGTATCGACTTGAACATAATAGTCCTTGGAAGGATTCCCAATCTGGATTTTCGTAAAGTAAAGCCTACAAACAGCATAGCATTAAGAAATTAGAGCATATAGATGCAAAAATGCATCTCAAAAAGGGACACATAGATCACTTGAATTCCATTTTATCTGGCCCCACACAGTTAGCTACAGGTCATGCCAACTTTCAATGGTCGATTTTTGTTAACGAAACAAGACAAGTTGTCTAGTTCTACAGATACTAATTGTCCCGATGGTAAGTTCCAAGCGCTAGAAAACAACCTAACAGAATCCGCATTCCTTATCTCGAAAAAATGAAAGGAGTGTGAAGAACTATACAGTTAAAAGACAATATTGCATTCTAGCCAGAGAGAGAGAGAAGAAAAGAAAAGACAAAAAAGAAAAAGAAGAAGTAGTAGAAGTAGAAGACGACAATCTCGCATATGTAACAATCAAATGAACTCACTCTAGCAACGAGCAAATATCTTCAGTAATCATTCACTTCCAAACCATCTGAGCTTATCAGATTATTCATCATCCCCAAAACAATTGAGATTCAATTTCTACAAGCAGATCAGAATAATAACCAAAATGAGCGGGTAGCTACTAGCAAATAACTGCAGACAGAACTCTGATACTTAAAAGGATCAAAACTTCCCCTGGATCCTTTTAGAAAGGGAGAAGAAGACGGGCACATTTTGCATGCAAAGAAAACAAACGAGGAAAGGAACACAATCAAATACTCTAAAATAACATGACCACTGTAGAGAGGAAAGAATGCGTGCAAAATAATTCCAAAACCCAAACGGCATTCCATTGCCAAAACATTCCTACCATTTGAAACACTCAACTTGTCTCGAACGGAACAAATGCCCTAACAGCTTGGCATGCTGTTAACATCATTTTTAACGATGATTATTCTCTCACCCCGTAATCCCCTTTGTTACTTTGAACCATAATGAAGGGTAATAAAAAAAATTATGTCATGACTACTTACAAATGATTTTACGCAAATGTCACTTAATTCATAAGAACACGACCCTGACTGGAATCGTGAATGTCACATCACGATCCAATTGTACCAATCCAAAGGATCATCAATCCCTTTCTTATCCATATAACTATACAACAATCAAATCACAATCAAATCAAATTTATTTCCAATAGCAAGATCACAGACAAACCAATACAAACATTAGATTAACCATAGCCAACAAAATACCTAAATTCATCAACAACAAAATACATATAACACGAACCCTGAAGCGGATGGATTCCCGTTACCACCAAGCGGAATCTCGACGTCGAACAACAACCGCCCGTGCCGCCGCACATCGTGATCATGGAGAGTCCCCAGCGAGAACCTCTCGGTGCCTTTGTACTTGTGCTGCACCCTGAACACACCATTGCTCCCATCCACACCCCAAACCGAAAACACCAATCCCAATACAACACAAAACCTAAACCATTCCCCCATCCTCAGATCCATTTCCCTTCCCTTTCTTCACCAAAACTCAACCCTAAAACATCGAAACACACACGAATCTGGTTATCTCGACTCCCGCAACGATAAGGAAAAGATGAACGAAACGCAGCGTTTTGAGGCGTTCGAGGCTTCACGGCATCGTGGTGAGAGAATTGGGATCGGATTCGAATCGATGAGAGTATGAAATTTTTGCGAATATTGTTGTATTGAGAGCGGTGGGGAGGACAAGGGGAACGCAATTTGCGGGGAAGGGAGAAGAGGGGAAGGGGTTGTTTTTGGTAATGTGGGAAACAAATGGAAACACACCGAAAACAGAACACGTTGGTCGTTGTCGTCGTTGTTTTCTAGTGCTTACGTCTCTTTCTCTTCCGTACTCATTCGTTGTATATTTTGATATCAATGACTAAAAATATAAAAATCAAAAAAAAATTCACCTCATAATATATCTAATATTTATTTTACACTATCTTAATTTATTTATAATTTTTTTCTCTTAATAATTTTTTCTACTAAAAAAAATCAAATCAATCATATTTTATTATACTATATTCATTATCTTCTCTCACAATCAGTACAGTAAATCCCATTATATCTCCTCTCACAATCGTTACAGTAAATCTCATTATCTCTAAAAAAATATTTTTTATTTATTAAATTTCATAAAAATTCAACACACATATAAAACTACATGACGGTTTAATTGGTTGCATATAATATGAGACGGAGGGAGTAACAAAAACAAAAAATCAATTGAAAAAAAAAACACTTTATGAATTAAAACATTCTTTTAAAAAGAAGGATCTTGAATGCTACACTCAGATAAAATAAGAAACAAAAACTTGAAACTGTTTTTTTTTCTACTTCTGTTTTATCCATTTAGAAAATATAAATCAATATCAAACATTTCAATTTCATTAGTCAGTTAAACGAAAATAAAAAACAAAAATTAACAATAATATCAAACAGACCCTTAGTGCGTGTTTGACGGGTAAAATAATTTCTCGGATTGTAGTGTACTCCCTCCATCTTAATTTACTATTGACGTTTTGACTTGAAATGAAAATTTATGTGTGTTGATTTTTTGTCAAATTTGATCAAGAAAAAATATTTTTCATACCGATAATGTTATTTATTATAATAGTTGTGAATGAAGATAGTGATGTGTATTGTAAAGATGTTGCATGTATATTGAAACAGATGGAGTAATTGTAATCAATCTTGCTTCCTCCAATTTATATGTTTTATAATAATGTGATCCGACACATTTTTAGATTTGAATTTTAACGATCGACACATTTTTCATTTTAATTTTGATTAATGTTTGTGGGACGATGAATGCTCTTATTTTAACATCTAAAAAACGTGGATGTGACAGACGCATGCGACCATTGCTATAAGTCATCACATCTATGCCGACGATTGGCGGTAGTCACGATTAACAAATAACTTCTTATCGTGTCTTACAACGATGGGGATAGCATATCGATCATTGGCCTGTTTCCTCGTGGCGTTAGTAACAATAGACAATCCTAGTCCTCCTTGATTACTCACGCAAAATGCATTGATATAATTAATGTATGTGAGATTTTTCAATTGTGAACGACAAGAAGGAATCATGCTTTACCATTTATCAACACAGGGATATACTCTTCAAAAACACCCCAATATTTGTGGACAAGGTTCCCAACTAGGCCCATCACCACACACAACCACAAAAACCCAACCTGAAATTCCAAAACAACCCCCAGCAGCCATTCCTTCCTCCCTTCACCAAAAGGGCATTTTCGTCCATCAACACAACGCTCCCACTTTCCCAGCTCACTTCCCCCCTCACTGCCCAAATCCACTCTCAAAAATCAATGGCTCTGCGTCTCTGCGCACTCCCCACACGGTGCACCGCCCCGCACCAGATCACATCGCCGGAGCCTCTCCGCCCCCTCGGCTTCATCTCTCGGCGGCGTCCGACGCTGGAGAGAGCGAAGAGATCGGTGGTCGATGAGAAGCGAAAGCGAGGAGGGGTTCGAGTGAGGTCGAGCTTGGAGGTGGAGAGCGTCGGCGGGGGAACCGAGACGCTGATCGGAAAGGTGACGGAGGTGGATAAGGATACTTTCTGGCCTATCGTCAATGGCGCCGGGGACAAGACCGTCGTCCTCGACATGTACACTCAATGGTATGATTACTAATACTAGTACCACTATTTATTGCTTGTTGGTTATACTCGTTTCGTATCGTTTGTGTGATTTTGTGTATGATATGGTGTGCGATGATCTGTGTTTTTTGGTATGATGCTGGTTGTGATGAGGAGATGTTACTTTGGTTGTGGACATGGTGATGTGTAGCAATTTGATTAGAAGGTCAATTAACTAGTTGAAGAGCTTCGGGGTGTGGAATCAGACCAGAGTAGCCAGATATGTTTTACGTGCGCTACACTTGTATGCGGAATGCTGTCTATGGCATAAGTTCTACTTGTCCTATGATAGGTCGTTCGTGGTATGTCGAACCTGGGGTTTGTTGGAGTATGTTAGTACTCCCTCTGTCCTGGAAAGGATGAACACTTGGACTTTACACGCATGTCGATGTAAAGTTTAACATGCGTGTAAGATCAAATGTAGTTTTTTATAAATTTATTGTGAAAAATCAATGGTTGTATAAGTTGCGTATTTCAATCTAATACATGCTGCGGGACGATCAGACGTGATTTGATACGAAAACTAGACTTGTATTCATGCGTATAGAATAGTGCAAAATACGTATATGTTGTATCTTTTGTGGGACGGAGGGAGTATATGATTGGATCAATGATTAGCTTAGCCAATGCCTGTGGCTCTCGTTTTTGAATCTGGGGGCTGGTTTGGTCGAGGATTGAACCTACGACTAATGTGTGATGTTGGAACGAAATGTGTACTCTATATTCAAGATATTCTGATAGGCCAGAACATTAAGATAATTAGATAGTTCCCACATTGGAATATGGGCAAGCCTTCTACATTTGAATTGTGTCTTTCACTCGGTACCAATCAGGTCTATGTCTATCTATATTTTTTCATAAACACAAGGGTCAATCTTCTTCTTCTTTTAATGTATCAATGTACCAAACGAGATTTTTTCAAATGAGTCTGGAATTCATGACTTAAGCTATCTATATACAACCATGGCCTCTCATCTGTGACAAAGGCTCATATATCTCTCTATATGCTATTTATAAGAACAATCTCTAAAGGAGTGTAGGAGTTAAAATGGGCACAAATGTGCAAATATTTTGACTCAAATGATATTTAGAGCTCGATCTTGTAATATCTTTCACCATCCACCCTTGTAAGCAGAATCATTTGACCTGCAATGAGCTGTAGTTCCTCCACTATTGACTGCTGACCTCCGTTTGCAAGTGTGTCTTTACTTGGATATAGTTGACATAGAATCTTTCGGCCATCATTTGTTCTTTCGCGGTTGCCTGGTTTGACATCCAAGTCGTAGAATACGTGCCCTGCTTCATCAAATATGATTATTTGATCAAGGCCCTCTTCTGCTGAAAGGTAGTCTAGTATGTTTTTGTGTAACTTCTCCTGGGTCACACATATGCAACCTTCACGTATCTCTTCTTCCGATAGAAAAATTGTGAACGCCTTTTGATTGAATGGAGTCAATCCATAAGATTCTGAACCAATTGTTGAGGTATTTCATTCTTCATCAGATGAAACGACAATTTGGGAGGTATTCGATTCATCTTCGCTGGAGTTTGATTTCTCAGCCTTTGCTTTTCCGTGTTGGCTTCCCATGTTTCTAGTTCACCTTCTTCCATGCAACCCCCGCTTGAATGAGAATAAAATCCCCAATATGGTTTCCTCAATATTATTGATCCCGGCCCGAGAATATTTGAGGAGTCTAACATATTGATCCTGAGCAATGATGAAAAACTCTTAAACACAAGCATATCTCCTAATTAAATTTTCATTAGCTCTGAAAAATAATTCTGATATTGCACGCTTGCTTGTTTAATATATGCTATGGGTGCACGGTTGAGAATTCAATATGTTGCCTGGGCAGGGCAATGTCATCCCACTATCGACACATAGATCGTAAATGCAGGTCATGAGTTCTCTGTGACTGTGTGCTCAGAGTTTCAGACTTGTGCTTCCTTGTTCAAAATGATGATTAGAATTAGATAATAGTGAATGATGCACCATGATCCTTAGCTTATTGTGATGGATGCGTCATCATCCGTTGCTTTTTGGGAAAACAGAAAGAACTAGTTTTCTTGAAGATTTTAATTGATGATTTCAGAGACTCCTTGCATTCGGCCTGCTGAGAATATTGTATGCATGTCAAGATGAGCATGATACTGCTCAAACTCATGATAACTATATTCTATGAGATGACTCTACTATATATTCATATATTTGGTCTCCAAGTTCTAACTATGATTTGCTGTTGCTTAGGTGTGGACCATGTAAGGTGATCGCTCCCAAGTTTCAAGAACTATCCAAGGAGTATCTCGATGTCGTCTTTCTAAAGCTCGACTGTAACCAGGAGAACAGGGTTTGCTATGCACTATTCTTTGTGTTATCATATAGGGGAACAAAATGGGGTTTCTGATGTAGGCACGAATGTGTGTATAATTTTTGTGATCACTTGCAGCCATTGGCAAAGGAGCTGGGGATTAAGGTGGTTCCCACTTTCAAAATTTTGAAGGGGGGCAAAGTTATAAAGGAAGTGACTGGAGCAAAGGTAGATGATCTTGTTACTGGAATCGAGGCTGTTCGATCTAGTTGATTTCACTGCACAGGGAAATATGTGACTTGCCGGTAAAGCCCCTATATTACATTATACTATTCGGAACGTATTTCGTGCTCTTTTGGTGGAATATGAATGAATGCGAGATGTAAATAGACAAGAAATCTTATTATGTATTGTAATGCTCACTGATGTGTGCTTGTGTAACCAACAGAGAGAGTAAAATCACGGGGAAAGGGAAGATGGTCACTGCCTTTTCCGCATAACCTTGACATATATTTTCTCCATAGTGTGACGATGATAGAAGTACGAGCCTCATCACTGTAACAAACTTTGAGCTTGAGGCAGGGTTCGTTCCGTAACATGCACCAAAGCAAGCTTTAACATCTTTGCGTTCTGCGCATATGATCCGTGCGAGTTGACTGGATCCATGTTTCAAATGAAAGAGCACTTGGGAGGACCGAACCCATATTGATACAACATATATATGAAAAAATGGAATTTGTTGCTATCAATATTTCATAACGTATAAATTATTTTCAAATTATTTTTGTTTTTATAATTTTTTAATTATTTAATCTACATCATCTATTAATCCCTAACATTATTTAATACTAACATCATATTTTCTTTTCCTCTCAGTGATTTGTATAATATTTTTTCCGTCTCATATTATAAATAATATTGTCAATCATTGTACTAATCAATGCGTATTTTAAGGAGATTCGTTTGTCGTCTTAATAACACAAGAAAATTATGTCATTGACGTCAGATTAAAACACATAACGTAAATTATCATTAATATTTTACGATAATTTTTTAAAAAATAACGTTTAATCATTGTACGATACGAATCAAACATCGACTCTACGAATATAATATTCAAACTATTGTTAATAACTGGGACAGAAAAAATACACGCAAATCAAACATCGAATTTACGAATATGATATTCAAACTGTTGTTAATAACTGCGATAGAGGGAGTACTCGAGGTTTGAAAACCTCAGTTGGTGTGTTGGTGTGTTGTTGTGTCAGCGGCATCATTATCTTCACCGCTTTCGTTCCTCATTTGAGCAAAACCACAGTCCCATTCCAAAACCCTAACATATACATCAAACCAAAAATGGCCGCCACAACCAGCACACTTCTACGCCTCACCCTCCGGCCACCCATCAGCACCACCACCTTTCTCCACCAGCACCACCACAACCTCTCCCCACCACCGCACCACCTCTCCCTAAACACCCACAAAACCCTAACCACAACCTGCTCCTATTCCACCACACCAATCACCCACCGCCTCATCTCCGCGGCCACATACACACTCCCACTCCTCAACGGCCTCCACTACTCTCGCTTCCTCTTCGCCCAATACCCGTCTCTCGCCACCCTCTTCAAACCCCTTTTCCCCCTCGTCTCCACGTACAGGTCAATCCCATACGCTAGTTTCGTCACCTTCTTTGGGATCTATCTTGGGATCGTTAGGAACCCCGGCGTGTTCGCGGATTATGTCAGGTTTAACGCGATGCAGGCGCTGGTGATGGATTTGGTTCTCGTGTTTCCGATGATCCTGACGAGGTTGTTTGAGCCTGGAGGGAGTGGGAATGGGGTTGGGTTTAGGGTTATGGTTTTGGGGTTCGATGTGCTGTTTGTGGGTCTTGTTTGCTCTGTTGTGTATTGCTGGGTTTGCTGTGTGATGGGTAGGACTCCTTATCTGCCTTTCCTTGGCGAGGCGGCCAGCAGGCAGGTTTGATGATGCTGGAGAGTTTGATCGATGGAAGAGTTGCGGATTATGTGTTAGTTTGGAGTAGTTTGAGGTTGTTTCAATGTTCTTGTTGAGTATCGAGGTTGGTTTTTGCTTTGATAGTGCGATCATGCTGTGTATCTAGGCAGAATCAGATGGTTTCTGTTGAATGAACGATCAAAGACAGTTGCTTTTTGTTCAATTTCAATGGATGATGGAGTTCTTCTTATGTTGTAATGGATCCATGGCAATAGGTATGTGCGCGAGGGCATACAAACGACTGTGGAGTACCGTTGTGAGTTCTATGTTCATGTCAAAAGCCCCTAGGAATTAGACACATACTTGCCATGATCTAAGAAACAACAGTTATCAAGAAGACATTGCAAATGATTTCACTCATGAAAATTCAGTGTGAGCTGAATTGTAATGATACTTTTGCCCAGGTATCAGGGAAGCAAAACGAGGCAAACAAAGATTATTTCACGTTCATTTTAATGATCATACTGCTCCATCCACTGTAGATTCACCTAGTTCCTGAACCCAGCTTACAGCAAGTTCACCAGAACATTATTCGCTTGATTCAACAAGCATGAGCAACAAAAAACAAATATCCAATATGAAAAATGGACCATCGCCTTTTTTAACATCGCAGGAGTGGGATTATGCAAGTAACCAAACCCATCTACCCTAGATTCTGAATACAATAGAGAATGACATTTGGGTTGGATGAGCCGAATCTTAAACCTTGAAAGTTAAAAACCTAATCGCTTCCCTTGCAGAATGCAATGCAGAGGTCGCCTACAACATACATAGCTGAATTGTCCCGTCTCTACTTGGCCTGAGGGTGAGAAGCAATGAAGTCAACAGCGAGGTCCATAGAATTGATCTTCTCTGCTTCATTGTCCGGAATCTCGAATCCAAACTCTTCCTCAAGTGCCATGACAATCTCGACTGTATCTAAGCTGTCGAGGCCAAGATCTTTTTGGAAGTGAGCATTGGGAGTCACCTGCAGCACAAGACACCAATATGAATAGAGCAAGCAGTAGGGTGGAAAAATTATCAGCAGCTCCGGCAAACAAATTGGTGCTTGCAGCTCCAGCACAAGACACATTCTTTTTCAAGTATCTGATGCAGCTTCATGCTTATCATGTGTCCTTCTAGTTAAACTGATAAGTAATTTTTAAGCGGACCAAATCCTGCATTCAGCACAGATCACGCAACTCTCACAGGTTGACACTCAACAACCAGGAAAATAGCACCTATACGGGGTTCATTCTGCTATGTCCAACTCCAAGCAAGTGCGATGTTTCATTTATCACAGAACTCATAACTTCACTGTCTTGAAAGAAAACAAAGTCAAAGCTGACCAGATGGATATTCCAATATTACCGAAAAGTAAATAGGGTAATCTCTACGCAGGACAGTCCACAAACCCATAAACTAATAACCTTCAACTTTCAACAGTATGCAGAATCTTTTGTTTATTAGGAATATGACAACTAGAAAAAAAAAAAGTGCTTTGCATGTCTTACTTGTCCTGAGCCAATTCTACACCCGTTCTCATGTATGGAATTTCAGCAGATACAGTTCCGAATTCAGACCAGTACCCACCAGGAATAGCAGTGTGGAGTAATATTTTCTTGGTTAATGTTACAAGTGACTTAGCTGGGGTTTTGCTAATTCACCTAATCACACAAAAGCACATCAAAACGCATTACAGGGTCAAGTATGTTAGAATGCCACTACCAAAACGCATTATTCTTGGTATAACCCAAGCCACATGATGCCGTGAATCTAGACTCCTAGATGGCAATGTGAAATCCACCTCCCTACCCACCCCAAAACCGAACTCCAGGCAATATCTAGTCTCAGTGATACGACTCTCCTATGAATTGTAATAATCAACAGCAAAAGAAACCCATCAACCATCCTCCGAATAACCCATCCTACATGTCTCTCTTGCTTTCTCACTCTTTCTATACATCGATTTGGTGTTTTTGCAGCCTCCCTACAAATAAAACTGACGTCATGAATGTTGAACACCGGCCGAGCTCCTCCTTTCTCTCCTTCCTCTCTTCTTCCTCTACTCCACCGGCCAACATGTTATCCAAGTGTTTAATGTTTTCACCATCCATGCAACATGTGTTTTATGCTTAAGCACGATATCCTTGAATTATGTTGCTATATTCACATTAGAGTAAGACACCTAGATAAGTAGTGCATTCCTCTTTGTTTATGTATCACAAGAAGAAATGGAGAGTAGTTAGAGTGGTATGCACTATAACTTATACTCTGTGTAATTTTGTTTGAGTGTGTTATCTAATAATGTTGTTTGTGTTATTGTGATCGTGAGTGTTTCGTATTTGGGTCCATTAAAATACTCAACAATGAACACGGTCAACATAGCCATGTAACCATGTTAGCCTCCCATAGTAACATTGCAACTAAAATAAGTGCCTATGTTTGCTCAAAAGTCGTATTAGCCATTCCAAATATCAAAGTACTCTCTTTGCAACGAATGCACCAAACGCTACAATCGATGAGAATTCGTGATAATTTCTAACAATGTCCAAGAAATATCCAACAAAACACCGATCAGCATAGAGCGAGATGTGCACCGTCTTTCCCTCATAGAGAAACACAGACCACAACAAAATGACTAAACACCAACAAAACACCGATCAGCATCTCAACAATCTCAATTCACACCGAGAAATCTCAAAATTGAACGCAAGACGGATCGATTACCTTGGCGGGATCGACTTTTTGGAAGTTCTTGACGACCGAGATGACGCGATACCTCACCTCCGACTTATCGAGAAACGATCCACTCGCTTCGTCGGAAGCGAAGCCGCGGACGAAGAGGTTGTTGAAGGATACGGCGAACGAGCTCACCGAATCGCGAGGAAGGATCCGCGGCTGAACTCTCAGGTGCTTGAGAAGCGCGCTCCTCGCCGCTGCTGCTGCCATTGTTGCTGGTGTTGCTCACTCGACGGCGGCGGCGATGGAATTGATGCCGGAAATGAGATTAGATGGTTTTATTGTGGATCTTGTGAGATGAACTAATGGATTTTGTAAAGGTAAAAAACGCATGAAATTGAGATGGTTGTAAATTAGCAAGTGATAATGATTGTGCGTAACTAACGTTTCATAACCCAAGGTAGTAAAAATATTTTTGGTTTGAACTCGAGTTTATTCTAATGTGATTATTTGAGTTATTGTTTTTAGAGGCTACAAAATTATTATCGATAATCAATCTGAGTTGGTCTACTGGTGTTCGACTCAATTCTTTTCTTGAAGGTTTTGAGTTCGACTCATTTTTTTCTTATTTATTGATTTTTTTTGTATTGTTTGATGATTTTTGTTAGTAAACAATTTTTATTTTATTAAGTTAAAATCAAAACTAACAAACACTAAAAAATTCATTGCATGATTAGAACACTTCATCTTAATCCCCACATAAACACGACCAACCTGACAAATTAAAAGATGAATTGCAAATACATTGTCCGAGGAAAAAAAGCATAAAATTCTCCACTTTGAAAAGGATGATTTATTCAAAACTATACATGCATGAAAATAATTTCAAAAATCTATACATGGAAATATAATTTTCAAAACATACAAAATTTGAAATAACATATTCAAACTCCACTTCTTCTTCATCCCATATCCATCCACACATCCACCCCAACTTCCATCATTACTACCACCTCATCGGAAACGTTGCTGGAATCCGAGCACCTTATCGGAGACCTCGTCAGAATCTGGCCACCTCGTCGAAGACATTTTCGGAATCCGACCATCTCGTCGGAATCCCAAAACAGAGCGTCAATTCAAAACGAAACAGAGCGTCTGAAGAAGAAAAACAAAATGCCTGAAGGAAAAAAACACAAAGCGCCTGAAGGAAAAAAAAAAAAAAAAACAGAGCGCTTGAAAAAAAAAAGAGCGCCTGAAGGAAAAAAAAAACAGAGCACCTGAAGAAAAAAGACAGAACGTCTGAAGAAAAAAATCAGAGTGTCTAAAGAAAAAAATAGAACGTCAGAAGGAAAAAAACAGAGTGCCTGAAGGGAAAAAACAGAGCGTTTGAAAGGAAAAAATATTTTTATTCACATATGTTGCACTATAAAAAAATATTTTAATGATGAAGAAAACAATACCCAAAAAACACAAACCTCTACAACAAAATCGTTTAATATTTGATCAAAATTATTCCTCTAAGACATTTCGTCGAACACCTTCTTTGTATCCCTCGCCATCCACATTTCGCATATAAATCCATAAATTGGTCGACCACAAGGAAACAAAAAACATTACAAAAACACCGTCGAATTGACTTTCTCCAAAGACACCGAAGAACTCCTTCGACTTGGGTCCGTCGTTTGTAGTGAAGATAGATGGATCGTGCAAGGAGACCGAGGAGAGATTGTGATGGTGAAGATGATGTCGCGATGAGGGTAGGCAGAGACGAAGGTGGATTTGGTGGAGAAAAATGAGATTATGGGAGGAGGAGAGAGAAACGTTAAAATTGTATGTTTGGGTAATTTTATGGACTTCATTGACTTCGTATCAAAATAATTGGATTTTTGGATTTCACTTGATAATATAAAAATTAAACACACATTTTAAATGGGATAATCCCCGAATATCACTTGAAAGATTTTATTCCAAGAAGATACCACCAACTAATTTTAATTCCTATGAGATCAACAAAAATATCGACATTACCCTCCAAGCTCACTCTCCCTCTCTTCTTTTCCCCTCCACCACCCATCAACTCCCTCTCCTACTATACTGTTTCCATTTTGTGGAGCTGGAGGTCGAATCTGGAGACCGTGATGACGGATCGGATAAAGTTGATGTGTACTCCGAGACCACGGTGCTTGTCGGAGAATTCCAAGTATATGTTGGAGGGGTTCGATTGGAGGTCGTGGTGTCGCTGAACCATCGTCGTCGAGAGTGTTGACATTGGTGCATGGTGAGCTTGACCGGTCGTCGACGAATTCAGGGAATTAATTTGGGAGAGAGATGAGAGGGGTGACAAGGTAGATTTGAATGGGTTTATTTGGAAAGATTTTGGGCTGAATGAGGAGGGTAATAAAGTGTTGGGTGTTGAGTTGCACCCCATGAGTAATCCAACTTCTGTTTTTGTTTGACATCAATTTCCTCCCTCTAATATATATATACATGTCCAAATTGATTTGTTTCATACATATTACTTTCAGACGTATTAGTACGTTTAAATAGAAATTAGTATATCTATATAAAATCTAATACATTTATGAAAAATCTAGTACGTCAATGAAAAATCTAATATGCCAAAATTGATTTAGTTCGGACTTATTAATTTCAGACGTAATAATATGTTTATGCAAAAAATAATACGTCTATGTAATACGCCTATACGTAATCTAGTACGTCAAAATTGGTTTGTTTCAACCATATTACTTTCAAACGTGCTGATATGTCTATATAAAAACTAATACGTCTATACAAAATTTAGTATGTCAAAATTGATTTGTTTCAGACATATTAGTTTCGGACGTACTACTACACTTTTGCAAAAACTAATATGATGTACGTCTATGTAAAATGTAGCACATCTAAATTGATTGTTTCAGGCGTACTAGTATCAAGCGTACTAGTACTTAAACAAGACGTACTACTCGTGGAGAAAAACGTACTACTTTATAGATCTGACTTTCAGTCGTTTTTAAACAAAAATTCAACACGTTGATTGAACTAATCCTCCACACAGATCAACAACAAGAAGAATTAGTCCATCAATGTTGTGGAACATATGATACTTGCTGAGCTTATTTCCAATACATATGATTATTATATTAACTTATTTTTTGGGTTAAATATAGTTCAGTGGAGATGCAGACTATATGATGAATTGAATAAATCAAGTTGTTGATGTTTCAGACATGTAGAACTCCATGATCCCAAAGACGTACACTGTAGTTACCATTGATACAACTGAGAAGCCAACAAGTTGTACCAAGGATACACAACTTTCACTGTTATAATCCTTGCACCACAACTTCCCCTGTCACTGTCCCTCCTCTCTCGTCCCCATTTCTCCGTCGCTGTCGCATCGTCGTTGTCGATGGTGAAACTGAGAAGAGTCTGTCTACATGGTGAAACTCGTCGAACAAGCCGAACGATACAAGAAAACGGTACAATTCATGAAAAAGGTCTGTGCCACCACCGGACCCATCAAGGAACTCATTGTAGACGAACGGAACCTCCTCTCCGTAGACAACAAGAATGTAATCGCCACACACCGTACATCATCTCGTCGATAGTAGAAGGAGAAAAGTTGTGAGAATATGAGGGCGGTGGAGAAGGAGGTTGTGGTGGCAACGACAACGGAGGAAGAGGAGGGTGGTGGTAGAGCCTATCATCACAAAAAAAACAAAAAAAAACAAAAAGAAAGAGGAAAAATAAGAAAAAAGGATAGATTAAGAAACGTTTGGTGTTTCTAAATAGCAATTTCGAGTTATGAGTGAAAGCAACAAGTGTTTCTAAATAGCAACTTCGGGTCATGAGTGGAGACAATAATGTTTCTAAATAGCACTTGATACAAGATATTCGTGTAGGCTTAAACTTAACAGACTATGGAGTTTATTGACATGGTGTTTTCATTAAAGCGTATTAGTATGCCTAACAGACGTACTATTGTTTTTGTGAGGTGTTTTTATTAAGACGTACTAGTATGCCTAACAGACATATTAATATATTTATGAGGTGTTTATATTAAAACGTGCTAAATGAATAACAGACATACTAGTATGTTTATGAGGTGTTTTCATTAATGCGTACTAGATGAATAACAGACGTACTAGTATGATGTGTTTTCATTAATGCGTACTAGATGAATAACAGACGTACTAGTATGATGTGTTTTCATTAAGACGTATTAGTATGCCCATCATACGTATTAGTATGTTTATGAGGTGTTTTCATTAAGGCCTACTAGATGAATAGCAAGCATATTAGTATATTTATGAGATGTTCTCAATAAGGCGTGCTAATATGAACCCCCCCTCCCCTCCAAAAACCACCCAGATAATAAGTAATCAATGTCTTCACATGACAACAACAACAAAATCATCACAATCATCAACAACAACATATTATAACCAAACTAGACATCACCACCAACATCAATAACACAAGATTCTTCTTTTGGTAACCACTAACAACCATCAAATCAAATCTATTTCGACGTTCGGCTTCATCTAGTCAACAGCAGTGCGGATACTTGTTTTGATGTGCCATTACTTTTCGATTCCTGATAAAACTACGATCCCCGTCTTGCCGTCGTCTCAATGACGGTTACGACGTCGACGATTTTGGCCGCGATTTCCATCGTCCTGTGCTTCTTTGGCTTCGTCTTGCGTGTGATAGTAAAAGGAGATTG
>JAOVYX010011457.1:0-33189 GCA_035668315.1 Drosera spatulata
TTGAAGTAGACCATATAAGACATCAAAGTAGTGCTCCCTTTGGTCCTTCTCATCTGCTATCTCAGCTGCTGTCTTCTGCAGTACATCAATCACTTCTCTAAGAGCATCCATTGTCCATTGCCTGATTTCATAGATGTACTGATCCATCCTTTGCAGATTTGTGTCAATACTTGATGGAGATGCTTATTGAGGTTTGTCGGTCTGCGCTCTCCTAGTTGCATACCTGGTTCTGCCTGATGTTGGTGTCTCTAAGTAAGGCAGGAGCTTTAAAGTTTCCATCCCTAACTTCAGACTCCGTAGTGCTGTTTGGAGTCATTGGGGTGTTTGTAGTGGCTCCATGCAGCAACCCTTGAGCAAATCCAACTGAAGGGAGGTCTTCAGTGCTCTACTGCAATCCAAATGATGATTGTGGAGTGAATTGAATGTGGGTTGGTGAGACTTCCCTTGGTTGACTTGTTGCTTCGTGAACTGAGGGAGTGTCTTCTAGCAGATGTCTTTTGAGTGTTGAAAGGGTCATTTCCTTCGAAGTGCTTTCTTCTAAAGTTTGCTCTTCAACCTCAGGGATTTGCAATTCTGCCATGTCTTGCATCAGTTGTGTAAGTGAAGGGCGAGGTGGTTGCTCAACTGCATATATGGGCTCGTCTGCAGGGACAGTTGCAGCTAGCTCAGCTGCTCTCAGCTGCTCATCTATAGATGCTTTCTCTGCTGTAGGCTCCGAGGTCATCCACTCGTCTGCAGGAATGGTTGCAGTTGGTTCATCTGTACTCAGCTGCTCGTCTGCAGACACTGGTGTAGTCTGCTTCGTTTCTATGGTATCCTCAATTGCAGTGACTGGGCCAGTTTGCAGGTCTTCCTCGTCTATAGGTGTCTCAGCAGTGAGTTCTTCTACCTCTACTACAGTGGTTTTCTCTGCTGTACTGGTTTGCACTGAGGTGGACTCCTGCATTGGCTGAGGGACTCCTTCCCTGGCTATTTCGTCGATGAGTTCCTCATCAATGTGGCTGTCTCCCCCTTGATCTTTATCATCATCATCATCATCATCACCTCCTGGAAATGGTGGTCTGCCCACTTCTGGTCTGGAGGGGTACTCATGGACTTCAAGGGTCGCAGCTCGAACATGTTTGTCAATTATTCTTTTGAGTGCATCCTCAAATTTCTTTCTTTGTTCTGGAGTTTCTTCCGCTTGTTCTTCCACATACACAATCTCAGGTTCATTATCATCATTAGCATATGGAACGAGAGATATGTCAGTGTAGGGAACCAGAGATGTTGTTGAAGGTTGATCTGCTGCGGCTGTTGTAGCTGGCTCATCTGCTATTGCGTTCCACAATGCTCAGTGCTGATGATGAGAGTTTTTACAGTAGACTCCTCAGTTCTTGCAATAGATTCGCTCTTGTTGTGAAGTGATTTCTTGGTGTCTTCAAAATGAGCTACTAGAGCTGTTCGTCTATTTTAGCTCTTGGTGTCCACAAAAGAAGATTTGCTCGTTCTGCTCATCTGCTCTAGCTCTCAGTATCTGCTCATCTGCTCGTCCGCTTATCTGCTCGTCTGCTTCGGTTCTCAGCATCTATTGTTAGTTAAGTCTCCTAAGGCATCATTGATTTTGAGAACGTCCTCTGTTGACTTGATGTAGACTTTTCCTTTGCAGCATGCTGCTCATCTTTAGACAGAACCTGCATCAGTCTGCTTGCATTTGCTTGCAACAGACCTCTGCTTGCAGCAGAGCAGACCACTGCTTGCAGCAGAGCAGTCCTCTGCTTACCTTATATGTTGCAGGCCTGGAAAATGTTTTCTCCTTTGTCTTGATTAGGGTCATCTTCAGAAGTTTATTTGAGGCCATTGATGTGGTCTTCATTTCCTTTCTTTTCTTGGCAAATGCAACAGGCCGCTTACCGATCTTCTTCACTTTAATCTGCTTTGATGTGGTGCAGAACCTTCCTATATGCTAAGGACCATGTCATAGAACAGTTGTCTGAATTCTATAGTCTTGATCACTTGGTACATTATTGTCTTTATTGGAGGCTATGATCTGCCATATTCTTCTATCGTCTATACGTCTACATATTCATTCGTTATCTGCTCTATTCTTCATGAACTCCAAGATAACATTTGAGTCATGCAGTTCTGCCACTTCAGCGGATTTAGGTGGCAGTGTCTTGGAGAATGTTGGCTTGTTGGCCATTATTTCTTAGAAACTCAACTTTCGCAATGTTCAGAAAGTATCGATGTAGAATTTCGAGAGATTGAAAGATCAGAGAAAATTAGGGTTTGCTTTTGGAACGCTTTAGAGAGAGAGAGAGTAAATAGAAAGTAATGTGATTTGTGAACAGTTCTCTCTCCTTTTATATTTGCTGTGAAATTATCTTTGTAAACCAAAAAATAATCGTTGTACAGTTTCAGTCATTTTATCCGTCCGTTTCAAGGAGATAATCATGAAAACTGTTTCTTTCCAAAAATAGTAGCAGTAGAGTGGCACCTGTCTCTGGTCTGCATGGCTGGTGCAGTGGAGCAGTAGAGTAAAGTCACTCCTCTGCATCACTTGAAAAACATTGAGTGCGTTTCAATGGTCTTCTCGTCTTCATTTATGTATGCAGTAGAGCAATAGAGCCAAGTTGCACATCTGCACTCTTTGAAAACATTGAACCCATTTAAAAAATCCGGCTCGTTTGTATCTACACCTGTAGTAGAGCAGTCTACGTGGCCATTTTACTCATTTAAATCTATCGTGCCCAGCTCTCCTCTGAACATGATAAATTTATTTTCATCTAAGGGTTTTGTAAAAATGTCTGCAATTTGTTTTTCTATTGGAATGTATTCCAACTTTATGTGGCCTTTCTGCACATGATCCCTGATAAAGTGATACCTGACATCAATGTGCTTGGTCCTTGAGTAAAAAATAGGATTTTTAGAAATAGCCATTGTAGACTTATTATGACAAAATATGTTTGTTTTAGAAAACTTAAGTCCGTAATCTGCAAGTTGAGACCTCATCCAAAGTACCTGTACAGCACAGGTTTCTGCGGCTATGTATTCAGCTTTTGCGGTAGAGGTTGATACAGTGGTCTGCTTCTTGCTGGACCAAGAAATTTGCCACGCACATAAAAATCGACATGTTCCACTTGTGCTTTTTCTGTCGACCCTTCAACTTGCAAGGTCTGCATCTGAATATCCGGTTAGTACGAAATCTGAGTCCTTAGGATACCATATACCTAGGTTAGGAGTTCCTTTGAGATATCTCAGGATTCTCTTAACTGCAGTATAGTGGGACTCCTTAGGATCAGATTGATACCTGGTGCAAACACAGACTGAGTACTGGATGTCTGGCCTACTTGCAGTAAGGTAAAGTAAAGATCCCATTATACCTCTATATAATGTTTGATCTATACTTTTACCCTTTTCATCCTTTTCATTTGAGTTGAGTTTTCTAGGCCAAACTTTTTAATTATGTTTGTTAAGTATTTTGATTGATTTATAAATATTCCTTTACTTTAACTATTTCATTTGCAAACCTAGAAAATATTTTAGTTCATCCATGAGACTCATTTAGAATTTGGATTTCATTAGTGTAGAAAAATTTTCGCACAGTTTGCTGTTAGTGCAACGAAATATGATGTCATTTACTCATATTTGTACTAATAGTGTGTGCTCCTTATTTTTTTTAAGAAACAGTGTGGTATCTACCTTTCCTCTTTGAAAGCCATTATCAGAACGAAAGGCAGAAAGAGTTTCATACCACACTTTCGGAGCTTGTTTCAGCCCACAAAGGGCTTTGTCTAATCTGTAGACATAATTTGGATGTTCAAAGTCTTTGAATCCAGGAGGCTGTTCAACATAAACTTCGTCCTGTAGCTTTCCATTGAGAAAAGTGCTTTCGACATCCATCTGAAAGACTTTGAAGTCTTCATGAGCGGTATATGCTAGGAACTTTCTTATGGCTTCTAATTTTGCAACTAGGGCATAGGTCTCATCAAGTCGATCCCTTCTTCTTGAGAGTACCCTTTGGCCACCAATCTAGCCTTGTTTCTGATGATTATTCCATTTTCACCATATTTGTTCCTGAAAACCCGCTTGCAGCCAACAACTGGATAGTTCTTTGGTCTTGGCACAAGATACCATACTTGATTTCTTTTGAACTCATATAGTTCTTCTTGCATGGCATCTATGCAGTTAGGATCACCGAGAGCTTGATTAATTGTTTTAGGCTCCATTTCTAAAATGAAGAAAGCAGACAGGCATTCCTTTGTGGTTGCCCTCCTGGTCTGTACTGGGGCATCCTTGTCCCCTATTATGTCTCTCTCAGTTTGTGCCTTGATCCATCTGTCTTTGTCTTCATGCTGGTCAAGTGCAATTTCTTCCAGTTTTTGCTCTGCTATATCTTGCTTGGGGTCTGCTGCATCTTCTTTGCCTTCAGGAACTGCAGACGACTCTGTCTTTACTGCAGGGTGACTTTCCTCGTCTGCATCCTGGTCATCATCTATACATTCACATTCCTCATCATGAACATCAGCAGTACGTATGGATGACTCAGATTCATCAAAAGAAACATGAACTGACTCTTCTACAGTTTGTGTTTCCTTATTGAATACTCTGAAGGCTTTACTGCATGTGGAATACCCTAGAACTATTCCTTTACTTGTCTTGGGGTCAAATTTTCCCAAGTGCAGTCTATCATTATTGTGAACATAACAATTACACCCAAATGCATGAAAGTAGTTAACGGTTGGTGTCTTTCCTTTCCATATTTCATATGGGGTTTTGTTATGTTGTTTAATAATGAGGCATCTATTTTGCACATAACAAGCAGTGCTTTACTGCTTCAGCCCAAAAGCTCTTTGAAAGGTCTGTATCAGAGAGCATTGTCCTGGCTACCTCAATGAGGGTTCTGTTTTTCCTTTTTGCAACACCATTTTGTTGTGGTGTTCTAGGTGCAGAGAAGTTGTGCTTGATGCCATGATCATCACAGTATTTGTCAACTCTTGATTGATCAAATTCTGTGCCATGATCAAACCTAATTGTTACCACATCCAAACTCTTTTCATTTTGCACTTGTCTGAGGAACCTAGTTAGCAGACTACAAGTTTCACTCTTCTTGTGCAAGAAAATTACCCAAGTATATCTCGAGTAACCGTCTACAATTACTAGTGTATATCTCATCCTATTCAAGCTCTTTACTTCTACTGGTTCGAACAGGTCCATGTGCAGTAGTTCAAGAACTCTTGTGATTTCTGTTTGATTCACAGGTTTGAAACTTGTCCCAGTCTGCTTTCCTTCTTGACAAGGTCTACATAGTTTATCCTTCTTGAACTTAATTTGAGGAAGGCCTCTTACTAAGTTGCCTGAGGATAATTTTGTCATTGTTTTGAAGTTTAGATGTGCTAACCTCTTATGCCATAGTCAATTTGTATCATCTGCATCCTTAGTGTAAAAGCAAGTGACTTGTGTAGACTGTGATAAGTTGAAGTCTACTTTATAGATGTATCCTGATTTATGACCTATCAGTTTGACTTCTTTGGACTCTTTGTCTACATGTGTCATTAGTAAAAGCCACTTCGTAGTTCTTATCACACAGTTGGCTAATAGAAAGTAAATTATGTTCAAGCCCTTTAAAATAAGCAACATTCCTAAAGATTAAGGAACCTGTATGAAGGGTTCCATAACCTTTAGTTTTACCTGCTTTGCCGCTACCAAACATGACCAGAGGACCTTCTTCTTTTCTGTAATCCTGTAATATTTTCTTATTCCCCGTCATGTGCCCTAAGCAATCACTATCCAGATACCATGCTTGATCCTGTATTTCCTACAATCGCATATGCAGCATTTGTACATGGTACCCATGAACATGGGTCCTCATTTGTTAGTCTTAGATATCCACTCTCGAATAGGTTTCTTGTGTGGTACCCAACACTGAGAAGCTTTATGGTCGGGCTTGCCACAACTGTAGCACTAGACCTTTTGTTTATCCTTAGGTCATCTGCTTGGATGCTGCCATCCACTCTGCTGCATACTGTACATGCAACCGTGTTGTCTGTATGGTCTGTTTGGCACACAAGGAGAACCCCTATTCCATACAGAGTAATTTGGTACAAATTGAGATTTCTCAAATCTCTTGTCAGTTAGATAACGAGTTATATACTCATTTCTTTTGACAATATGCGCGTGAGGGGGTTTCTTGTCTTTTTCAGTAGAGGGATTCCTCTTCTGCACAGTCTTTGCAGTAGAGGGATTCCTCTTCTGCACAGTCTTTGCAGTAGAGGGTTTCCTCTTCTGTACAGTCTTTGCAGATGGGCCAACCTTTACAGGTTGCGCAGTGGAGACCTCACTGGTCTGTATTCTGATTACAGACTTCTACAAGACTTGGACAGCGGTATTTTTTGTCTCTTTAATGTTGGCTGCAGGCGAGTTTGACTCATGTAAGTGAACCTTTTTATCGAGTCAACTCTTGTATCCAAGCCCAGACCTATCCCATGGATATTGTCCTGTGATCAGTGCTTTTTGCAGATCCAGAGACTTACCATTCAACGCATCTACTTGGGCTAGAAGCTTAGCATTTTTCTTGGTGAGTGTGTCCACCATTTCAGAGAGAACTTTGACTTTCTCTTCAGATTCACTAAGTTTGTTGTCTACCACATTTAACTGACTTTGTAAGACGTTCAATTCTTGATAGGCAAGATTGTAATTCTCTTTGAGATTTACAATCAACTCAATGTTCTCTTTATTCTCTCTTGAATAATCAACTCAAGAGAGTAATAAAGCTTTCAGAGGTCTCTTGAAGAGCCTCTTTCAGTTCCTCATTTGAGGCATCAGATTCAGAGAAGTCAAATACCTTTTCCCCGTCATCAGACTTGGCCATGAGACACAGTTGCTCATTTGAGATCGTTTCTTCTTCATCTGAGTCTGTGTCACTCCAAATCTTTGCAACATAGGCTTTTGCCTTTTCCTTTTTGTTGAAGGTTCCTTTTAGGTCCTTCTTCTTCTTGTGTGCAAACAAGTCCTGTGGCGTTCGTCTGCACTGTGTAGCAGAGTGCCCTGGTTTGCCACAGTTATTGCAGACATCTCTGTCTGCTTTTTCAGTTTTGCTGACACTTAGTTTCTTCGTATTCGTCTTCTTGAAGAGCTTTCTGAATTTCCTTCTTATGAGTGCTAGCTCTTCAGTCATGCATTTGTCGCTCGTAGACGGGGTGCTGTAACTCTCCTCGTCTCCCATAGTCTTCAGGATCCTCTCCTGAGCTTTGAACGCCAGTGTGTTTTTTTTGGCTTTATCTATCTGTTTCTTCTGCTCCACCTCCAGATTGTAGGTGTGCAGAACGCCAAAGAGTTGTGCCAATGACATCTTGGAAAGGTCTCTCGACCCTTTAATGGCGGTTGTCTTCGTCCCCCAGGCCTCCCCGAGAGATCTCATGATCTTAAGGTTTACCTCCTTATTATCGATGGTTTTTCCTAAAGTTTTGAGATTATTGATGAGAACATTAAACTTTTCATAAAAGCTTGTAAGGTTGTCATCTGCTCTCATCGAGACCCAGTCATACTGTTGCATGAGGACATCATTCTTATTTTCGTGAATCTCGTTTGTGCCCTCATTTCTCAGCAGTAGTGCTTCCCATGCTTCCTTCGCTATGTTGGTGTGGACCACGATCTCGAACATATCGTCGTCCAGAGCCTTGTATATCTGATTCTTGGCTTTTCTGTCTACCAGCACCAGATCCCACTCGTCTCTCGTCCACATGGACTTAGGCTTGTCAACTCTGGTGGCATCCATTGGATCTGGCATTGTTGGAACATAAGACCCATCTATGATAATATCATACATTCTTTCATCAATGGAATCCAGATGAGCCAGCATTCTAAGTTTCCAATGGTTGAATTTATCGAAAGAGCAGGATGGTGGCTTTCCACTATTTGGACACTTTGGTAGCTTTGGAGGAGCCATGATTAAATCTTCATAATAATAAACTGTTAATAACTTCTTTGCTGACTGATATAAAAAAATATGACCTTTTCTTTCGAATAACTGTTAAGTCTGAAAAGATAGACTCCGATATCAATTGAAAGTCCCAAAAATAACCTGGGGGGGGGGGGAATAGTTTTTCTCAAGAATTCTCCAGACAGTGCAGTGAAGCTGTGGGCTAGTCTGCACTGCCTGAGTCTGCTGCAGTAATGCGGAAGTTCTGTAGTTGAGACTTTAGCTTTGTGAAGGTTGTCTCTTTGGATTTAAAGTTCTTCACTAACAGTTATAGGAGTGATAATCAGTGTGGAAAAGTAAATGACACAGAATTTTATATTGGTTCAGACATCTGCTACCAACAAGTACACAAGCTAAGTCCAGTCTTTCCTTGGTCATGACCATTGTAGTCAAGCCAAGAGGAGGTTCACTATCTTCTTGTTTATGACTTATAATAAAACCCCTTTACAACAAGATCTTACTTACTAAAGGATGATGAACCTAGATCTTGTAGTTCTCTACTGCAGTTGTTGTTCTTCACTTGCAGACTAGTGATCCTTCTTCATAAATCCTGAATCTTCGATTCAGCTCACGCACAGCGAGCCTTCAAGGCTTTTCTTCTTTTTGAAAGCTCTCAAATGATGTTCCCTTTTTATAGGCTCAGGGAACCAGAACCCGTGACTGTACTATCTGATAGTGACAGCTTTGTCCTCTACTGCAGTAGACTGACTTGGCTTCATCTTTTCTGATTCAGTACACATCACATTTGCTTCAACTTCTCGTTTTTGATCCCTTCTTTGTTCCTTTCCATTCTAGCACAACTCATACTGCACCCAGCCTCATGCACCAGGTTTGCTGCACGCCTCTGCTGCACGGCCTCTGCTGCAATGCCTCTGTTGTACGGCCTTTGCTGCACAGCCTCTGTTGCACCTTTTCTACAGCCTCTACTGCAGCCCTGCTATCGGCCTCTGCTGCACCTCAGCTGCATGAGCTCTGCTGCACAGTCTTCATATTCAGCATTTCTGCAACTTCACTTGCACCAAGTACTGCAGCCAGTTTACTGTAACTCAGCTCCCACTCAATAGCTTCCAGACCTCATCTGCTGCTAGTGTAGCTTTGTCTACACCCAGCACTGCACTCAGTCTTCTGCAATTCAGCTTGCATACCTGCACTGCAATATGACTCATACAGGACAGATCCTAGATCATGAGAACACTGAGACCTTTTGCTGTTGTATGTGATTGATCTTTGGCATGTAAATTTTAGTCCCTCTAGTAGTCTGCAACACTCAGGTCGTCCGCACTCTACTGCACTTCTGTGCCCTGCAGCTATGCTGCACCCACCTGCACTCTGCTGCATCTACGGCCCT
This sequence comes from Drosera spatulata, assembly GCA_035668315.1. NCBI lineage: Eukaryota > Viridiplantae > Streptophyta > Magnoliopsida > Caryophyllales > Droseraceae > Drosera > Drosera spatulata. The sequence goes on from JAOVYX010011457.1 coordinate 9,309, forward strand.
AGTCTGCAACTACTTGACTAATTATTACATCCTAAGCATCTAATACATACATAATTTCTTCCTAAGTTTCATTCATCAATTTCTATACAAGTGGAGGGATTGCACATTCCTAACAAAATCCAAATCCCATAAGATATTAATTCTAAGAAATTGAAAAACTTTGAATTAGTTACTTTTCTGTTATTCGAAGCGCCTCGTAAACTTCAACCAATTATGCGTTTCAATATAATTACCGGGAAAGACTTTTTTCTCTTTCCCATGAATTCAACAAGGACATAGAAGAAAAAATGAGAAAATCTTTCTATTCAATTTCTATTCTATTAAATGAAAAGAAAAATACTAGATTCTTCTTTTTAATTAGATTAGAGTAGAGAATTTTATATTAGAGAAGATAATTTTTAATTAAATTTTATTCCAATATCCTATATGATGGTATAAAAACTCAATTTACCCCCTAAAAGATTACTATGTTGCTTTTGACCTATATTAGGTTGCTTTTGACTTATATTAAGTGGGTTAGGTGCTTTCTTCCAAACTTTCTTCGAAAAGGGTGACTTTTTATCTTTGTCTGCTGAATTTTTATCTTTGTCCATGGTTTGTTTAATTTTTTCCTTTTATTAGATAACTTCTTGATTGGATCAAGATGAATTCGAATTAAGAAATGGAATAAATAGGACTTGGTTTCTTATCTTTTTTTTTTTTCCCATTTCTAATCTATATGAAATTTCTATTCTATACGAAATAGATACATATTCTATATAGAATGAGAGAATAATCTTTCTAGGAATATCTTTTCCTGAATCTATTATTTCTACTTATTTCGACATGAATATACTATATAAAAATGAATAAAATGAGTTAAGAAGATTAAGAAAATTTGATAGAATTCTATTATAGAATAGAACTCATTGGTAGTTTTTCTTACTATTTAATAGATACTCTATGTTCTTTTTTGCCCTCTTCAGAGTTTGTCTCGATTTGGTACCACTCTCGCGGCCCGCATCGAAACAGTGCTTTACCCCTAGATGTTCAGTCAACTGCTGCGCCTCAACACATTTCGGGGAGAACCAGCAAGTTGCGGGTTCGAGTGGCATTTTACCCCTAACCACAACTCATCCGCTGATTCTTCAACATCAGTCGGTTCGGACCTCCACTAAGTTTCACCCAAGCTTCATCTTGGTCATGGATAGATCACCAAGGTTCGGGTCCATAAGCAGTGACAATTGTCCTATGAGGACTGGCTTTCGCTACGGCTCCGGTGGGTTCCCTTAACCAAGCCACTGTCTTCTCCCTCACGATAGCTGGAGCTCATATGCGAGTTCTATCGGGTAAAGCCAATGATTAGAGGCATAGTTAGCCCTCGACTTATTCTCAAACTTCGAAAGGGCTTCGGACATGCCCTGATTTTCATGTTGGAGCATGGTAAATTTATTTCCCATCTATCAAAAAATCCCATTACTGGCTCAGTCTTCATTACATCATATAGATCGACTTTGGACAAATGGAATTTCTATTCTGTCTACTGAATTACATAAAATCTTAATCAACTCCACATATAGAATGGATGGAATACATAGTAATATGAGAGTAAAGAGAGATTTCTACTCCAATTTTCAATTGTTTTGGAATTAAAAAAAATGAAAGAAATTAGGAAAAGACTCTATAAAAGAAAAAAAAAGAAAATCAAAAAACTAGATTTCTATTCTATTGTTCTCTGAAAAATCAGAATCCATTAACTAAAATATGTCGATGGTTAACTAATTGACAGGCTCTAGGAATAGTCAGAGCCATACCCAAGCGAAAAAGGATGTTATCCAAACCCATTTTAAGTAATTGCAGTAAAACCAGACCTGTTGTCCCCTTGGCTTTTCTTACAATATGAAAATATTTTAAATAATTGTTGTTCTGCAATACCATAATGAAAACATAATCTTTGCTTTTCTTTTAAACGAAACTATATTTAGATCTTTCTCTGAAACGCGATTTCTTTCTACGATAACTTTCAACCCCGGTCTTTTTTTTTTTTTTATATAGTTTTCTTAGTTAGTCCCGGTAAAGCCCCCAGACGGCGTATTTTTTTTAACGCGACATAAAGACTCCCTTTTTTGATATCTTTCTTTTCTATATAAGAAAGTTAAATAAAAACTGAACTAAATGATCAACGAATCGAAACCTTATGAAGTATTCTACTCCAAAGAATAATGAAATGAGTCGAATCAAGATTTCGATCAAAGCACCCTTTTTATATCCTTTTTTTTATTAGATAAAATATGTATATATAAAGAATCTTTTCTTCTTGATTTGTTTGTAGGTATTTAACTCTTTCATTCAACATCTTTTTTCGAGTTAAAGGTATTGAAAATCCCTATGGCGGATACGCAAATAGATCCTAAGGCAGAGAAAAAGAGAGATCCTAAGGCAGAGAAAGAGAAAGATAAAAAGAAAACGTGGTTTATAACAATGGAAGTCCTCTTTCAAAATTGGCCTGTATTTCTCGACAAGTCTGACGTCAGACCTGTAGTCAAAAAAGAAAGAGAGGAAAGCAGGGAAGATATCTATATTGATTTGGAGAAAGAAGTCACAGAGGAAGACCTTCAAAAATTGAACCTTCGAGCAGTAGGCGACTTAATGGCTATGGTCGATGAAAGAGACGGAAGATACGGCAATTTTCATTTTCAATTTCGCTTTCATAGTCTTTTTAAAGAGGAAAAAGATCTTCCGTTTATCGCCCAGCAAATAGAATTTGATCTCAAGACACTTAGTATCGTAAAGCAATCGAGATAGAATGTAAAATTCCTTATTCTAAACACGCTAGAAAGCGGACGTCTGCATGTGGATACGCTGGTGAATTTCCGCTATCCTGAGACTGAGAACAGTCAGACCGATGATAGTGATCAGAAGCAGAAGACCGATAACGTGGTAAGTAAAATCAACCCTTTTTTCGACAGGGGTATATTGATTAGTGAACCATTCCGTATATCTACAAGAGATTATGGAAGATTGATTATGTATCAAACCCTATCAGTGATTCCTAAAAGTAAAAAGCGACATAACAAATACAAAGAATTTCTGAGTGAAAGTGAAGATAAAAAAATGATGGAATAGGAGAAAAGATCACGACAAGACGAGCTGTTTATCATCACATTACGATAGGTATTAAGTGGAAGTGCAGTAATGTATGTAGCTGAGGCATCCTGACCGATCGATAGACTTGAACCTTGTTCCTACATGAGCAGATCAATTCAATCAGGCACTCGCCATTTCATTGTTCAACTCTTTGACAACATGAAAAAAACAAAAGCCTGCCCTCCCTCTCTATCTATCCAAGGGATGGAAGGCCAGAGGCCTTTAGTGTCCCCTCCAGTTAACAATTGGGGCCTCACAATCACTAGACAATATGCTTTTCTCTCATGCCTTTCTTAGTTCGTGGGTCTAAATCCTGGTGTCTTAGGCGTAGAGGAACCACACCAATCCATCCCGAATTTGGTGGTTAAACTCTACTGCGGTGACGATACTGTAGGGGGGGTCCTGTGGAAAAATAGCTCGATGCCAGGATTGCCAGGATGAAGCTCAAGACCTCTCATTCTTATTCCTTTTTCATATGAAAGAAAGTGAAAGTCAAAAAAAGATGAAAGATGAATGAAAGGCTTGTATTAGTTTATTGAGATTAAAAACCCAAATTATGGCATCCCCCACACCGTGGAATGCACCGTTCTTATAGAGAGAAAGGCGCTTTCACATCTTCTTAACCCAAAATGGATGGGGAGAGGAAAGCCTCCTTGTTTTGAGGATACTCTCGGGAACAGATCCAGTGGAGGCTGGGTAGGGCCTGTAGCTCAGAGGATTAGAGCACGTGGATACGAACCATGGTGTCGGGAGTTCGAATTCCTGGAGTGTCTGGTGGAGAAAGAAAAAGGAATTTGATGGAATTTTGTATCGGGGTAGTGGAGAAAGAGAGAATGATACAATGAGATAGAATGGAAACAAAGACAGGGAAGGGGTTACCCACTCTTAGCCATAAAAATGAGCCCTTTCATTTTGACTTCTTTGATTCAGAATGAATCCCCCATTCTTCCCCACTAGCTCAGCGATAGAGCACCCGGTTGTTAACTGAAGCGTTGTAGATTCAAATTCTACCTGGGGAGATTGATTCATGAAATGCATAAATGCATATAACTAGAGCTACTCGATTTGCTGCAGCAGCCGGTGCATTTCCCCAAGGGTGCCCTAAAGTTCCTCCACTGAATTATAATACGAAATCATCCCCAAAGATCTCGGTTAGAGCAGGCATATGCCAAACGTGAATACCCCCTGAAGCTATGGCAGAACACCTGGTAGGGAAACTCAAGGTTGGGTGAAATAAATACCGCGAATTCTGTCTTTTTCAATAAAATCATCATGTAATAAATCAACGAAGCCTAAGGTGATGTCTCGTTCCCCTTCCAATTTACCTACTAAGGTTCTAGAATGAATATGATCGCCACCAGACATACGTAAGGCTTTAGCTAGTACACGAAAATGTATACCGTGATTCTTTTGTCTATCAATAATGGCATGCATTGCGCAGTGGATGTGAAGAAGTAGTCCATTATCTAAACAATAATGAAACAAGCTAGTATTTGCGGTGAATCCTCCTGTTAAGTAGTCATGCATTACGATAGGAACTCCCAGTTCTCTGGCAAATTCAGCCCTTTTTATCATCTCTTTGCATGTTCAGGCAGTAGCATTCAAGTAATGCCCTTTGATTTCACCAGTTTTTGCCTGGGCTTTATAACGTGCTTCTGCACAAAATAAGAAACGATCTCTCCAACGCATAAATGGTTGGGAGTTAACGTTTTTATCATCTTTGGTAAAATCAAGTCCACCGCGAAGACATTCATAAACTGCTCGGCCATAGTTCTTTGCAGATAACCCTAATTTAGGTTTAATAGTACATCCCAATAGGGGACGATCGTATTTGTTCAATTTATTTCTTTCAACTTGGATACCGTAAGGTGGGCCTTGGAACTTTATTATTCGATTTTTCACGAATACCCAAAGCAATTTCCTCTTGGATCCTATCAATAAGAATGGACAGAAGATTCTCGTTCTTTAAGCCATAGTCGATGAATCTTTATCTTATCGTCACTCTATGAAGAACTATTTGGCTGAAATCTCCTAGTTCTATTTCAGATTTCAACCTTTGTCGCAAGAGACGGGTTTTATAGTTTACACACTTTTGTGTTGCCTCTTCTTATTGCTGTCTTTATGTTAATGCACTTCCTAATGATACGTAAACAAGAGATTTTTGGTCCCTTATAGAATAGAGAGGGTAGATCATAACTAGTTGAAATTCCTTATTTCTCATTTGGGGAAGAAAAATAGCATCTCATTGCTACAAGTATGGATTATTGAAAAGAATAAAACCTGTAGTTGGACATTTTCCTTCAACTCCACAATACAATCAATATAATATAGTATTTAGATCTGTAAGATAAGACGACTCGATCATCATATTCTATGTGAAAAAGGAGGATCCTAATCAAGTGTGATAATCCGGTTCATTGAGATTCCTCGTATCGTAATGCTATCACACATACAATCCTACTCAATTCGATGGAATTCTTTGATCTTAAGGGGGATTTTCGATAATTTGTGATATGATTCCCTGAGTTTCATCTTATTCTTCTCAAAATATCAGAGCCAGGGCATCCCAATTGGATTGAATGGGATGACAATTTCATATTTCAAATCTGTAAAATCAGAATTTCAATCAAATCACACATCGCAGTATACTAGGTCTTCTAATTCTTGAAGAGGTTTATCTAAAAAATTCGTGATATAACTACGAAGACGTTTTAAATACCACACATGGGTTACCGGACATCTCTTACAGCCCACACAATCTTCTGTTCGTGGGGCAGAAGCGATTTGCTTAGCTTTACATCCGATCCAAGGGATCATTTCTAATACATCTGTGGGGCAAGCTCGCATACATTGAGTGCAGCCAATACATGCATCATAAATCTTTACTGAATGTGACATTGACTTATGAAATCTTTTTTAACTTTATGAATTTTCGATCTAGTCTATCTAGTAAAAATAAACTTGGAAATGAATTCTATATTCAAAGAATTAAAAGGACAGACGAATCAATGATTTACCAGAATTTGTTCAACCTATTTCTGGAGTGACTAAGCAAAGAGGGTCAAAATACTTTGAGTTTTTAGCTTTTTCAACCAATTTTTAGCTTTTTCAACCAAGATCATATGCTATGTACTATAACTACTAATTTACTTTGAATTTATGAGTATTTCAATTTCTAAAAAAACTAAAAAAGATTGACGAAATAATAAGCGGGTTCAATAGATGATTCAGTTGCTTTGAATAAATTCAAAAGAATTGATAAAAAAATATCATTGCTGACTCTAAAAATAAAAAAAATGTAACAAAATCCTTATTTATTACGTTCAAGAAAAATTCAAGACACATAAGACCTCTAACAAGATTTCGATTTGTGATTCTCGAGAAGGAAAAAATAAGTACTCAAAACTACTACTTGTTTAAGCAGTATTACCTAATCTCTTATCAATTCAATCTAAATTCACTTTACTATAATATAATATGAAAAAAATAATACTCCTATTATTGACTACAATATTAAAAATTATAGTATAATGAATGAAAAAGAAAAATTTATTGAACTAAAAATCTTATATCCATTCAAATCTTATATCCATTCCATTTTATTTAGATTCAATTTTATTTAAATAGCAAAGAATGAAGTCTTATTTCAATTAATCATTTTAAGGATTTATTATCAAATTAACAAAATAAATTGCATTGAGAAAATGATAGGATTCAGTTAAAGAGAGCTTTCTTTACCTTGACATAGATAGAAAAAAGAATGATATGAAAAGTTTCAAAATATTGAAAAATTGCTAAATTTATGAAATTATTTTATTACTATTTAATAATCTTAACTATTACTCTTTATTTATGATTTAATAGGAATAATGAGGGATCCAGTTCTTTACGCCTCTTCATTATTAAGTGAAAAATCTTCCATCTGGTCTTGAATAATCTCTTTTAAAAGGGATTTCGCTTTCTCAGTCTAACATAAAAACCACCTCTACAGCAATAGCATCTGCTTACCATCTTATACTTATAACTTCTTGTTACTTATAGTCTTTTGTTACTGATTCTACCATAAAAACCATCTCTATAGCAATAGCATGTGTTTATCATCTTCTACTTATAGCTTACTATATAAAGATTCCATTTGTTTTTTCCAGAACTATGATCCTCTATAATGGGGTACGAAAGAGATCAGATCTTGTTTCTATTCTTTTCCCTAACAGAGCTGGGCCATCCTAGACTTGAACCAGAGACCTCACCCATGCAGTAAATCATCGCACCAACGATCCAATCAATTTGGAGAGAATCAAAAGATTCCTTTTTGGGAGTGATTCATCCTTCCGTACGTAGCATACAACTCTCCGTTGTACTGCGGTCTCCAAGTGTCCCTGTTCCCCCTTTCTTCCTTGGAAAGTCTTTGTGAAATAACTCAGATAAGAAGAAAAAAGAAGGCGTTAAGAGACCCTCCTATCCTAACCCTAGACACTCTAAGATCCTTTTTTCAAACCTGCTCCCATTTCGAGTCAAGAGATAGATAAATAGACACATCCCATTGCACTGATCGGGGGCCTTCGTAGTGACTGAGGGGGTCGAAGACCAAGAAGTGAGTTATTTATACCAAGCATTCTTCTTACGGTTAGATCCAATCTCCTGGTCCCTGCGGAAAGGAAAAAGGATTTCACGTTCTTCCTTTCGGGAAGAGAGGATTCGGAAAATCATATTAATTATAGCTTTCTCCAGACCTCCGAACCTGCCAAGTTAAAAGGAAAGTTTTACAAGACAGCTATTCAACCAGCGATGCTGTATGGGTCAAAATGTTGGGCAATTAAGATGCAGCATGTACAGAAGATGAGTGCAAACGAGATGAAAATGTTAAGGTGGATGTGTGGACATACAAGAATATATAGGATACAAAATGAAGTTATCAGACAGAAAGTGGGTGTGGCTCCAATAGAACATAAGATGAGCGAGTCACGACTAAGATGGTATGGTCATGTGAAACGCAGACCAGTCACAGCTTCTGTTAGGAGATGTGAAGTTTGGGAGTTAGCACATGTCAAGAGAGGACGAGGGAGACCTAAAAAGACCATGAGAGAAACCTTGAAGTATGATATGGCCTATCATAATCTTACAGAAGATGATGTACATGATAGATTGGAATGGCGCCGTCGTATTCATGTAGCTGACCCCATTTTATGGGATAAAGGCTTGATTTGCTGTTGTTGTTGTTGTTCTCCAGACCTCCGGGAAAGCATGAAAAAAGAGGCTCGAACGATATGATCCTTCCGTCACCTCATGCTAAAGAGTTAAATACCTGCAAACAAATCAAGAAGAAAAGATTCTTTTTATATACATATTCTATCTAATAATAAAAAAAAGGATATAAAAAGGGTGCTTTGATCGAAATCTTGATTTGACTCATTTCATTATTCTTTGGAATAGAATACTTCATAAGATTTCGCTTCGTTGATCACTTAGTTCAGTTTTCATTTAGCTTTCTTATTAAGAAAAGAAAGCTATCACATTAAGAAAAAAAGTGAGGAAAAACAAATATGAAAAGAAGATCCTCTGTTCGTAAATCTTGTAAAAGATCTCGGGTGATCTGTAATTACTGTGCTTATGATGAGAAGAACACCGACAACATTAACAATGATAAAAACAAAGGAAAATCTCAACGATTTCGAAGGTTAAATGGATTCTGAAAAAGATATTATAATAAGATATGGTGTCGAGTCGACTTTTTTGGCATGTGGTCGTACGACTTCATTCTTGTGAATAATGGGCCTCTTAAAGATAAAGACAACCCGTTTTCTTTCGAGAAGCCTATCTATTTAGATGAGTTAGATGAGGAGGACTTACGGGCGGCCCGTCGTATACAGTTCCATTCAAATAAATTGGCGAAAGAACATGCGTAATTTCTTGTCAAAATAGAAAGCTATTTGGAATCAGCCGACGAAATTGAGAAGGAAGAAACAAAGTTTTTGATGGAGTTTTGGTCGGATTTTTACATAAGATTTTGGTTTCAAAAATGGTATTTGACATTTCCTATGTTTGTGGGATTATTTCCCCACGAGGAGGAATGAAAAGAATTATAGAATGGATTGTTGCCTATGTCTAGATCGCGTATAAATGGTAATTTTATGGATAAGACCTTTTCAATTGTAGCCAACATCTTATTACAAATAATTCCAACAACCTCAGGAGAAAAAGAGGCATTTACCTATTACAGAGATGGTATGATTTGATTTTTTTTTCTATTGAAAGAAATCTACGCTTATTGAAGGGGAAGTTTTGACATCGAATAATTCCTTCGGTCTTATATTCCTAATTGATGCAGCCTCAGATGCTATTCTTCCATTCTAAATTTTAGTATTGAGCGAAAGGGTATACACCTATCTATAGGTTCTTTATTATAGGTCGGTCAATCCTATTCTACTCGTACCAATAGGTGATGCGGCATATGGGGAAAAAGCACTACACCTAGAAATCAACGACTCTAAAGTTTTGTTAAAACTACCTCCTTTCTGTCTATGGATTGGGACTAGAAAGAATGGTTGGGACAACAAGCATCCGTCTCGTTCGTACTTTGGTTACTCGTGTAACTATCAAAGACTGTTGAAGTGACAAATTCCTGGAAATTAGGGGGTGTTGAGGACAAAGAATCTTCCCCTAAAAGCGAACCTAATTTAGCGGCTCTTTCCAAAAGGCGTGAATGCAAACAAAAAACATCTCCTGGATAAGCTTCACGACTTGGTGCTCTTCGTAATAGAAGAGACATTTATCGATAAGATTGTGTGTGTTTGGAAAGATCATCATAAATAATTAAAGTGTGTCGTTCACGGTACATAAAATATCCAGGCAGGGTAGTTCCGTATAAGGGGCGAGGAATTGTAATGTAGCAGGGGAAGCCGCGCTTTCGGATACGACAATCGTGTATTTCATCGCTCCCCTTTCCCGTAAAGTCGTCACTACCTGGGCCACAGAAGATGCCTTTTGACCAATCGCTGCATAAACACATATCACGTTTTGACCTTGTTGATTGAGAAAAAGAATTGTGTCAAATTTCTCTTCAAGAATGGAGGATAAGGATAAATATTAGAGTCAAGTATGCACTTTTTCTGGTCAAACAAGGGATTCCTGGAAAGAATGAGTCAACGATACATCTGAGATTTCCAAATTCTCGGGAATTCCTTTATTCAATCCCTTTAATTTTAGAATTGAGAGCGAATTGAAAATTAAAAAAGACCTAAAGTTAGGGATTTATCAATAGGCAATGTTGCCCCAATCCCTAGCTAAAGGCCTACAACAGTACCAAACAAAAAGACAGTTGTCGCTATGGGCGACGAAAAGGATTTTGGAATTTATTAACATTCTCGAAAAAAGGTATGATTAATAATCCTGCAGGTACTGAAACCATGAAAAGAAGACCTAATAACTTATTAGGTACTGAACGAAACAACTAGATTACCACTGATCTAAACACTGATCACTCAAGATCGCAATCAAACGAACAAGTATCACAACGGATCACTTGTCCACAATCAGAGAAATCAACAGTAATCAAGAACTCACAAAACTGGAGAGGAAAATCGAATCTTCTCAGAAGAAGTCCACCAAGGAGTCGTAACCCAAGCACTGAAGATGATGAATTTCAAGAAACTCCAAAAAGTAGCAAATGCTTTCTTGCACCTTGAATCGTGAGTAAGGACGTTGACGGATGTTGAGAGAGAGAGAGAGAGAGGAAACTTTGTAGAATCGCAAAGTGTAGAAGTTGTATGCTTTTTCGTTCCTTTCTTGTCTCTCAACCGTATCCAAGTGTTGCTTTATATAGGCCTCAAGAAATCAGGTTGACTAGTCGTAGAAGAAATCCAGCCCTCAGTGTATTCTTTATCAGAACTCTATCTCAAGCCTATTGAAGTCTTCTTGCTACAAACTTCACATAAGTTTGTTATACTCCTCTTATACTATTCAACACCAAATCTCTATGACTATCTGAAATACCAGTCCTCTGAAAACTCTGAACTCTTTAAAATCTGTCTTCATATACTATTCGTCGGACTCTGAAGCTTACTGGAACACATCAGACATTACCATAGCAAGAACAGCTATTCCAGTCTTCAATCAGAACTCTGAATCTCCAACCTCAAACTCTGATAAACCCGAAGTCTAATCAGCCAGTCTGATTTACTTAGCACTTCCAACCGAAGCCCTTTCCACTTCAGAACTCTGACTACCTAAAATACTTCCTAGGTCTAACAAAACTCTAACTCAAGAGAAACAAGTTCTTATAATAGACAATATGCTTAAACATAAACTGGTATTTTGACATATCAAATTATAAGTAATAACAGACTAAACAATAATTTCACAAAGATCTCATCATATAAATCCTGTCAGTCTTATCACATCCCATACCACTTGAAAGGGGATGCAAGGTCGTGCCCTTGTTTGGGGTACGAGGATATTCGATCAATTGTCTGCTATGTTATTAATGGTTCAAATCAGTTTTGGAGCTCCTTACGACAAGGTGGAGATTGTTGAAATTTATTATGAATGTGAGCAAGTGGATGGCAAACACCTATCCAGGATTTTCCCTAAAGCTCCAAGCCCGGACCCGAGTTTTGCTATCCAGCACCAAACCAGAAAAAGAATCAATGCGTCCGGGCACATGCCTTCCCCACACTCGGGCGCAGGTTTTGAGTTTTTGGTCTCCGTGTTTTGTTTCCACTCATCAGATGATGGTCGATATATATACTCCTTGTATTAGGCTTTTCGTATAAGAGAGAAAGAGAGATCAAAACATAAAGATTTCTCTAGGGTTTGATGAGCGAAATGCAATCGAGATCGAGTGGGTTCGGATAGAGAAAATCATTATAATCCGATTGTTGATTAGTGAATGTTTTCCCGTGGGTTTTTTCTTCCTGTTGGGATTTAACAATATATAGTGCTCACATGTCATGGATGACGTGACGACATATTTAGAGTCTGATTATTTATTATTTGTGATGAGAATAACAGGATTTATAAGATGGGATCTTTGTGATATCATTGTTTAGTCTGTTATTACTTATGATTTGATGTGTCAAAATATCAATTTATGTTTACGCATAATGTCTATTATTAGAACTTGTCTCTCTTGCGTTAGAGTTCTGATAGAGCTTGGAAGTACTTTAGACAGTCAGAGTTCTGAAGTGGAAAAGGCTTCGGTTGGAAGTGCTTAGTAAATCAGACTAACTGATCAGACTTTGCGTTTATCAGAGTTTGAGGCTGGAGATTCGGAGTTTTGATTGAAGACCGGAATAGCTGTTCTTGCTATAATAAAGTTTGATGTGTTCCAGTAAGCTTCAGAGTTCGATGAATAGTATATGAAGACAGATTTTACAGAGTTTAAATTTTTCAAAGGACTGGTATTTCAGATAGTCACAGACATTTGGTGTTGAACAGTATCAAAGGAGTATAACAGACTTATGTGAAGTCTGTAGCAAGAAGGCTTTAAAAGACTTGAGGCAGAGTTTTGATAGAGAATATACTGAGGCCTGGATTTCTTGTATGACAAGTCAACCTAACTTCTTGAGGCCTATATAAGGCAATGCTTGGATGCGGTTAAGAGATATAAAAACAAAAATAAAGGATACAACTTCTACACTTTGCGATTCTAAACAGTTTCCTTTCTCTCTCTCTCAACATCTGCCAATTTTCTTACTCATGATTCAAGGTGAAAGAAAGCTTTTGCTACTTTTGGAGTTTCTTAAAGTTTATCATCTTCTATGCTTGAGTTACGACGCCTTGGTGAACTTCTTCTGAGAAGATTCGAATTTCTTCTCTGGTTTTGTAATTTCTTGATTTTGTTGATTTCTTTGATTGTGGACAAGTGATCCGTTGTGATACTTGTTCGATTGATTACGATTTTGTGTGATTGATATTTAGATCCGTGGTGATCTAGTTATTGATGGATACTTGGTTTGTTGGATGAGCCTGGAAAACTCAAAGTTTGAAGGTGACCTGAAAATCTAATTGTAATCTTTTAATTATAGTGGATTCATGTGATTTGTGTTGTGGGTTTTTCTCTCTGTACTTGGGTTTCCCACATAAATCGTGTGTTCATTATTTTCAGTTTTTTAATATGTTCTTGATTTACTGACTCAACATTCAATCGACTCTAAGAGACTTATTCCTATACATGAATCTTGTCGAAATTGTCATTTTCGCTGCGATCAAGACTTGATAACAGAATCAAGATTCTGTTACTTTTATGATAGTCTATTCATCCTCCCCTAATGCTATTATTCTTCGATTAGATTCACACTTTCAAAGACAGTCATTGGTAAGGTCGTCTCGTAGGAGTTAGCTATAAATTTCTTACTGAGTGCTAACACCATCGCATGGGAAGAGAAATCCGCAATCAGAACTTGGACATTATTACCCATCCTCAAAGCATCGCACTACCAGTGTCTCTTGAAATTCACCAATCGCTGAAAGTTGGTCCACAATTGACTGGACTTGATGAAGATGTTCAGTGATGCTACGATTTCCCTTACGTAGCGTTCGTAGTTGAATTTGAGGAGCTGCAGCATGAGTAGTTGATTGAGCTGTGTATGAAGATGATAGATACGCCTAAGCTTGCGCAGACATCTTATGTTTGGTAAGTTGCGTAACGATGGTATTGGTGGAAGTAGCCAAAATCCAGCTTAGTGCAGTCTGGTCACGGACAACCCATGAAGTAAACTCCGAGTTCGTTTGAGATGCACCATGAGAGCCTTGCACTGTCTTCGATGGTGCTAGCTCGGTCCCATCTACAAATTGAGAGAAGCTGCACGGACACCAAAAATGGAGTGAAACGAGTTTTCCAGACGATAAAGTTTGTATCGTCGAATCGTTCAATAGCAGACGGCGAAGGATTAGAAGAGGAGAATGTTACGGAAGATTGTGGGAGATTTGTTGGCTGAATAGCTTGAGTTGTAATTGGTGAGGAACTTGGAGAGGATACAACAGGATCCATGAAGGTTTTGATATGGCGTTAGCCAAAGTCGCTCTGATACCAAGTTGAAGAAGACCAAAGAAACAAAACTGAATCTTCTCAGATAATTTTAACTTGCATTCACAATACAAGAGATTACAACATTTATATACAATCTGAGAAAAGAAAAAAAAAAATAACCAAAACGTTACGGATAATGCTGCTATAACAAACCACAACAGATTTGCTGCACAATAGCAGGATCATTTCCATAATCCATGGTCAAGACGTCATGGACTTTCTAACGTTCAGTAACACTAATTACCAGAGATTTGTGTTAGAGATCAAATCTAATTATCCCTATAAAGTCTGTTTTGTGACAAACTTACCGTGTACAGTGAAAAACATATCTATCAGCTCTCTCTTCTCTAACCTATCTCTTGAAGATACTTGGAGTAACTTTAATAATTAATCTGTCGATCTCATTGAAACGAGTGAATGGACGAGGAAGAGACGGTATAACGTCGATGAACAAGAGGAGTACGATCGTGTGGTAAAATCAAGGAAGCTTGTAACTTCACGTAGATCCGCATTATTCTACTGCTTGATTCTTGACGAAAGGTTAGTACGCTGAGTACCCTTAACTTATTAACACTTCCCTTCCCACGTAAAATCTTGATGTTGTTTTGCGCTCATTCTTGTTTGATTGCTCTATATGTTTGATTGTTCAGTTCGCGATCTTCTTCGGAGGCACATAATTCCCAACACATAGCACACCAATGAGCAGCATTAAGGTACTTAAGTTAATAAAATCACACCCCCAATGAGCAGCATCAAGCAACCGCTAGTCTATCATCAACACACAAAAGAAAATACTGGTTAGACCAGATACAACTGAGCCAGATAACAAGCTCAGTTTCGTTGAGCGACATAAAGTAGATGAAGCTAGTCTACTTACTGGCATTAATATTTCTAGTAACTAGCCAAGCTAACTGATCATGGGATAACAAGCGAGCCTTCTCTCAAGTTGATCTGATTCAGGGTCATTTAGGGCCGCCGTGCTTGGTCTTCCAGTTGTTGTAGCAAGGGCAGACGGACTTGTTTCCGTAGTAACCAGGAGGAACACACAGGCATTTCCTGCAGCACTTTTGACAGAAAAACATGCAGGGCTTGGGGTACTGCGTCTTCCCGCATCGCCCTCATGTATTCCAAGCAGCATTCTGCATTGTTATTACATAAAGAGGGACGATAATTACTTAACATTCTAAGTTGATTTTAAATAATTTTACTCAAACATGATTTTGAGAGAGTAATATTTGCCAACAAGTAGCAACTGCTACTTCATTAAGTATCAACTGCAGGCGTTGGTTCAAAATGTAGTTAACAGATAAAGTATCAGATTAGCAATGCCAAAATTAAAAAAAGGTATCTCTAGAAATTATTGTTAAGGAAAAGCCCTACAAGTTGAGAATGTTATTGATATCCAACATGATTTATTTCTCCTCTATATAGATTATTAGATGTGAGATAAACCATTGAAACTAATCAATAGACGTTTTAAGGTTTAAGGAAAAAGTGATAGTTAGACCATTCGCAGCAATTTTTCTATCTTTATCCCTATTATACTACGCAACAGTATCATTTTTTTTTGCATAAAGACTCAGTTTTCAACCTTGTCATCCAATAAATTCCCTATATTGATTTCCTAAGACAATATTTAATATTTTCATATAATGATTTTGATATTTATTTTCATCTTCTAAATTCTAATATTAATCTTTTATATATTTTTTGTCAAGAACAGTTATTTAAATAAATTTTATATTTATTTTAAAAATAAATTATGATTTTTTTTTAATATTATAAACTTTTAAGTGTTAAGATTCATTTTAAATAGTAATTATTTTTAATAACTAATAAAAACATTAAATATTAGTTAAAATAATATAGAGAATGATAGTTGGGTTCTCTGGCAGTGGAGAATGAAGTAAAGGATATGAAATGATATAGGGATAAAGATAAGGATAGAAAATCTATTGGGTAAGTCATTTTTTGCCAAAATCCCCATATTTGAGGATAGCGAGTAAGATAGGGAGATTGCTGGGAATGCTCTTATTGTGCTATAGCTGAGATGGCTGCAGCAAATAATGCACGAATTGCTGGTGACTAATGTGGCTATTAGTGCTCAAAGCATTGACGATTGCTGGAATGATCACTGACCAATGCTTTGCACTAGCCGTCAATGCTTTGAGCATTAATCACTAGCGATTGATGCACTACTTTGTTGTAGCTTGTTTGCGGCAGCAACTGCAGTTTCATCTCATCCAAAAGCTTTTTGATAGAAACAGAAATGTTATTTAGACATTGAGCTGCAGCCCCTTTGGAAGAGTGAATAAAAAGTGAAGTACTGGATGATTCATAAATATGGACTGCATTGGACCAGGGTCAAACTTGTGCTGAAAAAGCAAACGGCCAAGGTGCTTTCTTGTTGACGACTTTTACAGCAAAAATGATAACCTTTTCATAATTTTTTTTTTAAGGATTATTACTGTCAAGGCATGATTTGATATTAGCAATATGATTACACTCATATTCTTTGGGATAAAATAATTCTGTATCACAAGTTGTCTTTTCAGAATAAAAAAATTATTTTAATAATATAAATTCTCAAGTTAATCTGTGTTTTGATAATGGACACTATGTAGTAGCAATCAATCGACATTGGTAAACGTCTATTGCTTCAATAAATGGTGAATAACATTGTACCTAGGGAACTAGATCACGTAAACAACTTCTTTCTATCGAAGGACCGACAACTTCAAAATGACTAACATAGATCATTTCATTGTAGGAATAACAGAGATAGATCTCATGTTAATGTTATTGTAACGCTTTGGGTGACTATGAAAAAGAAGTTTCAGAGTAGACATTGAAATTAAAGAGCAAATAGGAGCCCAAAAACGAATGAAGGATAGAAGACTAACGCGAGCTGTTAAGACTTCCAGGGCCATGTCCACCCTGCAATTTCCATCATAAAACAGTTTAGAATTTAGATCATGGGAAATTTGCCTAGTATCATATGATTTTAGTAACAGTGGTTCTGTTCTAGACAGAGTAGAATTCCAAATTCTGTTTCGCACAATTATCAATTAAGTACATACAGCAGAGATTAGTAATAAATGCACTGGCTCGTGATCTATGTGCATTACTTATTATAAACCTTGTTTCTCATGCGTCATTCACCTAAAGGCTACAGTGTAATTTTGTCCTAACTTCTACAAATTTTATGGGTGCCATTAGACACATACTTAAGGTTTAAAACTAAAGTCAATTAACAATGAACCAAGAGACTCACTATCTATATACTGGTGCAAAATTTGGCATATTCCCTCAGTACAGGACACATATACTTTGGTTTCTGCAATTTTGTCACAACATAATACTAACCATAGACAAAAACATAAAAGGCAAAAACACCACCTTGTTAAGATGATGATGATGCCCATCATTTGCAGCAGAAACCTGTGAAACAACGATGACAAAACATAAACAAAATCAAACACCATTCACCAAAACACAAACAAATAAAAAAAAAAAAAACAAAGAAAGTTTTATTTACAAGGGAATGAGCCAAGGAAATGGCAAAGAGGCACAAAACCAACAGACCCAAAATCTTAGAAAACATGGCCATTGCTTGATCTGCCTCTCACTCTCTTCCTCACTATATGTGAATGAAGAGCAAGGAGAAGGCAGAATGTGAGAGTAAATATTGTGAGGGGTGGTCAGATGGGGCAGCAGCTACTGCTACGGGGCGGAGCTACCCTTAATATTTATTATGGGCAGAAGGGAATCCTATGAAAAGGGTATATTATCTTAGAAAGATGGGGATTTCGGGGAGCCAGCCCAAACAAGGCTCTCTGGTTTTTGGGTGTTTCGGAGGTGAAAGATCCAACAACAACAATAACAAGTCACTTTCATCATGATTTTGAGCAAGTTTTAAATATTAGATCGAAACAAAGTTGGACAAATCGGAATCGACATTTTGAGTACATGGATGTTATATATTTTGAATGAATGAATGAAAAATTAATGTCCAAAATATATAACTCAAATAAAGAGTTAGTTGGTTAATTCTATATGATGTGATCTTTAACAAAAAAAAGATGCCTATCTTTGAGGAAAGAATATCTTTAAACTAAAAGGTGTCTTTTAACATTTATAAATATCAACTATGTGATTCATTTGTAACTAATGAATGAATAATGAGACTACAAAATCCACCCTAGTTTTACACATAGTCTTGCATCGTCGGTTAGCATGGGTCGTTCAAGTTTGTTCGTAGTTGTCATGAGTCTCATTCCTATGAGACAGTTTAAAACACGAGTAAGTACATCATATACATGAAATTTAGAGTGCTCCTATTTGATTGTGTTAATTGTTGTATCTTGAAGGAAGGAGATAAGGTTTTACTTTACAATTCTTACTTAAGGTTATTTTCTGAAAAACTAAAATCACGATGGGAAGGACCGTTTATTATTAGAAAGGTTTTTAATCGTGGAGCAGTAGAAATTAAAAGCGAGGACACGTCGAAAATTTTTAAAGTTAACGGTCATAGATTGAAACGTTACTTTGAACTTCAAGATTCAACGTGGTTCGATGAAATTCCCTTGGAAAAGGTGAACTGCGTTTCAACGAAATAATCTGACGTCATGGCTGTCGAGTCAATGATGTTAAACAACGGCGCTTCTTGGGAGGCAACCATGTTTAACTTTCTTTTGAAGTTCGAATTTATTTCAATTTATTTCTGACAACCGTAAAAATCTTAAACTGATACACGACGTTAAACTCTGTTAGCTGATGATGCGAGTCATTTAGAATTGATTTAGGAAGAGGAAATGAATGACTAAAGGCATTTTAAGTCGTTCTTGAAGGAGTTAAGGCAAAAAAATTCGTCCAGGCTCAATTAAACAGTATCGTGGGCGCGACTGAAGGTATCGCGGGTGCGACAGGACTGTGTCGCGGGCGCGACGAAGCTCAGTCCGGATAAAAAGACCTGAAGCCTCATTTTTCATTTTTCCTTCACTCTCGCAGCCGCGCCATACTATTTTCTTCACATTTCATCCTTCAAATTCATCAATCGATTCGCGCAATCAAGCATTCCATACGTTCGCATCGACGAGGGGAATTCGTTGAGTATACGTACGCATCCTGAAACGTCTCAGATTCCATAAAATTCGTGGTTTTTGTTTAAGAAAATCTAGGTATGAATTCGCGATTTCAACTCTAAATTCAACAATCTTGTATTCTAAATTGATTTACGCATTGTGTAGAATATGAATTCATAGTTGGATTGTTGAATTACATCCTGAATTTGACAGAATTCATGTTCATTTGCCTAGGGTTTTTGTCAAAATGTCTCGTACTAAGAATCCGGCATTTCGATCGGACGCGAGCACGTCAGCTACAGCTGAGCACGTCCTCGTCCCATATCCATATGATTCCATAGTCATTCCTGAAGAGTATGTGGATCGTCATGGAGTGGTATCGCGTAGAGCTATTCGTCAGACTAGATTTCTTCATGCTGGTGAATTATCCACACTCGGGCTATGGAATGAGCTTATACAGGCTGTGACACAGTTAGGGTGGAACCGCACTTTTCTGATCGGATGGCCTACATATCCAGCCTTAGTCCATGAGATTCTAAGTACGTGGACTAGCACTGTTGGTCAGGCTCCAGCTGACGATCCTAATGAGGAGTACGTCTCATTCCAGCTGGGGAATGAGATGAGGCGCCTAGGTCTGAGTGAGCTCTGTAGGTTTTATCATTTTCGACCGGGAGGCTACCGAGATTACGAGAGGGGATATGTGCCTCATTTACAGGATTTATGGCAATAGTTAACATCGACTGGGGGATACAACCCCCACAACAGCAAGAGTTCTGCTCTCCGGAACCCCATTCTGTGCATTCTGCATTGGCTCCTAGCCTATACATTACTGGCTACCAAGAGTAGCCATGGAGCTATTTCACAAAAGGAGCTAGGCATTTTCTTTGTGCTGTTGCACAACCTGGTGTCTCCACGAAACTATCCGTATCTTAGTACTGGATACTTGCTGGTGGAGAAGATTGAGGCGGTAGCTGCAGACAGTCCTAGAGCGCCGATTCTCATTGGTAGGTTACTAACTCCCCCAGCTGTGTATTTTGGATATGACATGACGGCTGTTCCAGCCCTTACTGAGCCAACCAGAGGACCATTTGGGATCGGCAGCCTGATGAGGATTGGTATGATTTCTGTTGATCGTGGTATCTACTATTTTACCGCGAGAGCTGGTGAGGAGCCTCTGCGACTTCCACTGCCATCTTTTTCTCTCCGATTATCTGATCGGAGTAATTGGGGCTTTCCACTAGCTACACAAGAGGATGACCAGGATTCTGAGGGTGATTCTACTATGGGTGAGCCTCAGCTACTATGGGTCAGTCACCCCATCACATCAGTCTCATTCCCATTATTCTACACCAGCTACTCCTACGCTGACCCCTGTACCTGAGCAGACACCTCCTGTGGACTGGAGTACTGCATATTATTCTTTGCGGCAAGAGGTAGCTGATCTACGAGGTGATGTCATGTCTATGCGGTCTCAAGCGACTTCACGCTTGGTCGCTATACAGCAGTCATGAGGACTTTCACCGCCAGATCTTCCAATATCTTGATAGAGATTTCCACCACCTCCTTCTATGTGATTTTCCTTAGGTAGTAAGTCTAGTTTTATGAGTCTGTACTTTTATTTAGACTGCACTTTAATTTAGCTTAGGGGAGGTTGATCATTCCTAGCCATTTCATCTATGTTTTTTTTTTTTCTTTATTTTGAGTCCGTTGTACTTCTTTCTTTTCAGAGATGTATGAATCTTTATGCTTTATGCATCTTTGTTCTATTTTTATGCAATTTAGTTCCCTTTATGTAAGATTGAACCTGAGTAATGAATTCATTTCCATTTGATCATCACGTTTCATTCATTCATTACTGTTTATGCTTCTATGTATATTCTAGTGTTTTCTCTCTTTTTTATTCACATTATGTGTGTGTGTGAGAGAGAAGAGAGGGACTAATTTTTACTATCAAGTTGTGTTTTGTCAGATGTCAAACACTAACTTGTCAAGTGAAAGAGAAATACGCGTAGTAAGTGTTGATAGATGGATCGAGGACATCGATGAGCCGATTATTGACACAAACAACCCAATGGTGGCTCCTATACCTTGAAGTTTCAATATTTTGAAGAGTCACATAACTGAGCTTCAAGACAACCAAAAACTGAAGATGGAGATGATCCAAGAGATAAAGCTTGCAAAGAAGTCCATAGCAGGTGAAGTCAATCATATTCGTACGATCCTAGAGTTTTAAAGCGGAATAGATGGCATGATTAGAGATATATGGAACTGGTTCAGAAACTTTGATTGTTTCTCGGATGCACCTTAGCTACAGGTATTTCATTTGTCCTCTGTGCTTTATTTTCCTTTTACATTGAGGACGATATCATGCTTTACCTTAGGAAAATTTTTAGGGACGATGAGTTGTTTATTTAGAGTCTTTATAATCTCAAAAAAAAAAAAAAAAATCAAAACACGAAAAAAAAAACTTGTTCTTAAATCTATGGCTTGAGCAAAGTAAAATGATGATTTATGCCATAACAAATGCTACACTAGTACATGTAGTTGAATATTGTCTCTAAGGAAGTTCTGATTCTTTGCTAATACCATTGTAGTACATTCCTATGAGATGACCTTTTTCATGTGTACATAGCACTTAAGTAGTGACTTGAACTGTAGTTAGACACTTAGAAATAAAGGAAAATGTTCATGATCCCTTTTTATGCCATCTTTTCATTTATCCACCACTTATAAGGGAACATGGGGTTTTTTTAAAAAAAAAAATAGAAGAAAATTTGAATTCTTTTGTTTATTAAACACCCGTTTTTTCATGGTAATCCTCATGTTGTTTTTGGTTATTGGAGAATGTTCTAGACCTACTCAGAAAAAAAAATAGAGAAAAAAAAGAAGAGAAATTACAAGGCAATGTTATAAGGTGCTTTGTTCCTTACCTCGGTAATCAAAATTACCATGTACGGATAAAAGGGGGACATGGTATTTGATAATATCGCTTGAAAAAAAAAAGATACATATCCAGTAGGAAATCTAGACCTTCTTTGAGACCTGGGTGGCTTTGGGAATGATCTTATATAGGGAAGCAACGGGTGAAAAAGAAAAAAAATTTTGATTTGAGTTTTCGAAATGTTTTGTTTTGCTACAACTCTAGAATCTGCTTGGTGTGAAGGACTATAAAAGGGAATGATTTGAGGAATAGCTACATGTGATGTGAATAGAGATTAAGGATGACTTTTGATTAATATTCTTTCGACATGTGATTAGTGTTGATTTTAGACAACCTAATTACTTTGATTTTTGATTTTTGCTAGTTTTTCTTCATTTCGTATTTCTTTCTTTCTTTGTTTTGAGTCTAGACTTTGCTTAGGGGAATTTGATGTGTATGAAAACACATATCATTTCTTTATTCTAAATGTTTGTTTTATTCCTTTTGTATTGTCTAATTACGCTTCTAGCGTATTCTTGTCTTGGAATGTTGGTACTGCTATGCTTTCATGTTTTTGGCAGATTGGGGTGAAGTTTGAAGCAAAAATGAAGAAGGATAAAGAAAATGGCAAGTCATGAGTTCAAAAAGATACATTTCACGATTCATCGTCATTTCACGTGCTTCGAGAGTTTATACGGCAAAGTTTCACAACGCCCAGCTAGATTAGCATGTCTAGATGTCATGTATAAGTTTTTAGAATTTTTGGACATCGTTTAGTATTTTTAGTTTTTGTTTTAAGGTAAACAGTGCTCCTGTCGCAGGTACGACAGGCTTGTCGCGGGCATACAGTGTATCGCGGGCGTGACGCCTACAGTCGCGGGTGCGACGGTGATATTTCAGCAGTTTCTTGCCTGTCGCTGCCGCGACGTGTCTCCAGATGCAAAATAATAAGTTTCAGCCGTCGGATCGATCTGGTTGCAAACCCTCGCCTATAAATACGTCTCCTAGGGTTATTCTAAGCATAACACAGAGGAGGAAACGCTGAGGGAGGCAGAGGTGATCAAGGGGGCGAGAGACGCAAGAAGGACGAGCTTTGGAGAGGAAATTGAAGAGATTTTTTTTTATCCGCAACTCATAGGAGCCCGTTGGACATTAGTTTGGAACCCTACGTGCGCTGTAAAAAACTTGTTCTCAGTTTGTTAAACTTGGCAGAATGATTGTTTACATTGCTTTGCTTAATTCCATGCTTAGTTCAATGCCTATGTGTGAGTAGTTCATTAGTAGGGATGTGTTGATTAGTTTTGATGTAATTAGATCATGAGATGTTGAGTATTTAAGACAAACCAGAGGTGCTTGGTAAAGGATTGATGCATGAAACCTATTAGAATTATCATATAACAAGTGTATGTTAGATTGATTACCTAAAATACATAGGTAAAAGCTATAAATCATGCTAAATGGTTTAGTTTAGTAGCTAATTGATATAATATGGTTTAAGCTAATTGTCATATGCAATCGATGGTTTCAAATGAATGTAATATGATTAGTTTAAGCTAATTGCTATGATTGTTATGAATGTTAAGTTCCATATTATGATTCCACTCTTGTGTTTTAAGTCATATTTGAGCTAATTGAAATGATTTATATCTCTTGAGTTAGTTTAACTATCCGAGCTAATTGGAAGTTAGAAGTTAAGGAACATAGTGAGTTAAGCCAATACTT